>PVKU01006587.1:0-83866 GCA_004027475.1 Anoura caudifer
ATAATTTTGATATGGTATATAACTTCTCTCTTTGTGTTATGTAATATAATAGGCAAATGCATGAAACAGTAAGTTAAGTTCTACATTAATGGCTATACAATGCATAAGGATATAATCTGTGACAATAACAATATAAAGGGGGAAGGACAGAGATGCATAGGAGTAGAGTGTTTGTGCACTACTGAAACTAAACTGGTATTATTTTAACTAGCTATTATAGGCTTAAGATGTTAATTACAATCTCCAAAGTGATAACTAAAAAGAAATAAAAAGGGAACCAAAATTATACATTACCAAAAATAAAAAAAAATAGCAGCAATGGAAAAACTGAGGAATATATGAGACATACAAAATACAAATTAATAAATGCCACAAGTAAATCCTTCTCTATCAGCAGTCTGGATAAGTGAAATGGAAGAGTGAGTAAAAAACAGCATCTATCCATACACTACAAAAGATTCACTTTAGATATAATTACATAAAAAAGTAGAAAGTACAAAATGGAAAAGATATGCCATGGAAATAGTAAACAAAAAGGGGTGGGGTGGCTACATTTTGGCAGACAAAATAGATTTTAAATTGAAAAAGTTTAAAAGAGACAAAGAATATTGATAACAACTTTGACACAAGAGAATATAACAATTATAAACATATATGCACCTAAAAACACAGCCCCACAGTAAAAAAAAATTGGCAGAATTGAAGAGAGAAATATACATTTTAGAATAATAGTTGGATCATAAATGCCCAACTTTCACTGATAAATAGAAAAATCACAGAGCAGACAAGAAATAGAGGACTTAAGAAAACACTATAAACCGGGTTTGGGGGGGTGGAGGTATAAGGGAACTAAATGGTAATGGGAAAAAAATACAACAAAGAAAACCCCCCACTATAAGTCAATTGTATACATACAGAGCATTCCACCCAAGAAGAGCAGAATTCACATTCTTCTCAAGTCCACATAGGATATTCTCCAAGATAAGTCATTTGTTAACCACACAAGTTTTAATAAATTTTAAAACATTGAAATCTTATAAAGTACCTTTTTTACCACAATGCAATAAAACTATAAATCAATAGCACAAAGAAACAATCACAAGTATGTGAAAATGCACATTCTTTCTAAATATTTTGTCCAGTTTTATTGAAAAATAATATGCATCACTGCATAAGTTTAAGGTGTAGGGCATGATGTTGGATTTACATATATTGTAAAATGACTACTATGATAGGTTTAGTTAACATGCATTGCCTCATTTAGATACAATAAAAAGAAAATTTTTAGCCTACTTTTAACAACTTTCCTATATATCATACAGCAACATTAACTATAGTCAGTATGTTGTACATTACATTCCTACTACTTACATATCTTATAACTGGAAGCTTGTACCTTTTAACCACTTACCCCCAAACCCCTTCTCCAAACTCCCTACCTCACGCCTCTGGTAACTTCAAATCTGATCACTTTATACGAGTTTGGAGGTTTTTGTTATTGTTGGGTGTGTGTGTGTGGTTTTTTTTGTTTTGTTTTGTTTTGTTTGTTTGTTTTAGAAACCTCATATATGAGATCATACAATAAATAACACTTTCTTTTCTTTAAGATTTTTTTATTTATTTATTTTTAGAGCAGGGAAGGGAAGGAGATAGAGAGGGAAAGAAACATCGATGTGTGGTTGCCTCTCACGTGGTACCCATTGTGGACCTGGCCTGCAACCCAGGCAGGTGCCCTGACTGGGAATCAAACCAGCAACCCTTTGGTTCACAGGCCATGGCTCAGCCCACTGAGCCACACCAGAAAGGGCTAAATCACACTTTCTTAAACAACCAATGGGTGAAAGAAGAAATCACAAAGGAAACCATCAAAGAAAAAGAAAACCACAACATACCAAATCTTGTGGATCACAACAAAAGTAGAGCTAAGAGGGAAATTAACTGTAAAAGCATACATTAAGAAGAAAGATGTCAAGTTGATAGTTTAACTATACACCATGTAACTAGGAAAAGAAAACCAACCTAAAGCCAGCAGTGGGAAGGAAATAATAAAGATTAGAGCAGAAATAAATGAAATAGACCTGTAATATTTTTTTTTCAGTGTCTTTGTCTGGTTTTGGTATCAGGGTAATGGATGCAGACTTTGTAGAATAAATTTGGAAGCATTCCCTTGTCCTCAATATTTTCTGCAATGATTTGAGAAGGATGGATATTAACTCTTTAAATTTTTAATAGCATTCACCTGTAAAGTGATCTGGTCCTGGACTATTGTTCAGAGTTTTTGTTTATTTATTTTTATTTAATGGGATAACATTGGTCAGTAAGATACACAGGTTTCAAGTGTACATTCCTATGACAAAACCTACATACTGCATTGTGTGCCTACCACCCAAAGTCAAATCATCTTCTGTGACCATATATTTGACCCCCTTTACCCTTTATGAATCCCCCACTCCTGAACCTTCTGTTAACAACCACACTGTGTATGAGGTTTTGTCTTTGTTGTTTATTCATTTGTTGCTTTCACTTTTATATTCTGCATGAGTGAAATCATATGGTTCTTAACTTTATCTGTCTGACTTTGCTTAGCCTAATAATCTCGGGGTCCATCCATGCTGTTGCAAATGGCAATATTTCATCTTTTCTTGTGACTGAGCAGTATTCCATTGTACATTTGTAACAAATCCTTATTTAACCATCTAACGAAGGACAGTTCAGTTGTTCCCATGTCTTGACCACAGGGAATGATGCTGCAATGAACATATGGGTGCAACATCTTTGTGAATAAATGTTTTCAATTTCTTGGGCAGATATCCAGAAGAGGAGTTGTTGGGTCATCTGGTAACTCTATTAATTTTTTGAGGAACTTCCATACTATGATCCATAGTGGCTGCACCAGTTTACATTCTCACCAGCAGTAAGTGAGGATTCATTTTTCTCCACAATCTCTCTAACACTTGCTATTACTTGTCTTGTTGATAATTGGCATCCTAACACGTGTGAGGTAGTATCTCATTGTAGTTTTGCATTTCCCTAATAAGTAGTGAAGTTGAGCTCTTTTTTTTTTTTTTTTTCATATTTCTGTCGGCCATTTGTATGTCTTCTTGGGAAAAGGGTGTGTTCAGGTCCTCTGCATGGCTTTTAATTGGATTGCTTCTTTGGTGTTGAGTGGTATGAGCTCTTTATTTTTAAATCATTTTTATTGTTGTTCTATTACAGTTGTCCCAAGTTTTACTTCTTCACCCTCCTCCACCCATCCCACCCCCTGCTCCACAATCAATTCCAATAATGTCCAGTTGTCCATGCTCATGGGTCATTCATACATGTTCTTTGACTAGTCCCTTCCCCTTCTTTCAGCTTTTATCTCCTACCTCCATCCCCTCTGGTCACTTTCAGTCTGTTCCATGTTTCCATGGTTGCGGTTTTATTTTGTTCATTGGTTTATTTTGTTCATTAGATTCCTCTTATAGATGAGATCATATGGTATTGTCTTTCACCAACTGGCTCATTTCTCTTAGCATGATACTTTCCAGTTCCATCCATGCTATTGCAAAAGTTAGGAGTTCTTTCTTTCTGGTGTGTAGTATTCCACTGTGTAAATGTACCATAGTTTTTTGATTCACTTATTTACTGATGGGAACTTAGGCTGTATAATTTGGATATTAGCCCCTTGTGGAAGCTGTTGTCTATAAATGTCTTCTCACATTTGGTTGGTGGTCTTTTTGTTTTCTCATCAGTTTCTTTTGCTGTGCAGAAGCTTTTCAGTTTGGTATAGTCCCATTCAGTTATTTTTGTCTGTACTTCCCTTGTCCTTGGGATCAAATTCACAAAATCTTTCCTAAGACCAAGGTCCGTAAGTTTAGTACCTATATTTCTTCTATGTAATTTATTGTTTCAGGTCTTATATTTAGGTGTTTGATCCATTTTGAGTCAACTTTTGTATATGAGGACAAAGTGTAGTCTAGTTTCATTATTTTGCATGTGGCTTTCCAACTTTTCCAGAAACATTTATTGAAGAGGCTTTCTTTTCTCCATTGTATATTTGTGGCTCCTTTGTCAAACATTATTGGTGCATATACATCTGGCTTTATTTCTGAGCTTTCAATTCTCTTTCATTGCTCTGTGTTTGTATGTTTTTCTGCTAATAGAATGGTGTTTTAATTACCATCCTTTTGTAGTATAATTTGAAGTCAAGGAGTGTGACACCTCCAATTTTGTTCTTTTTTCCTCAGGATTGCTTTGACTATTTGAAGTCTTTCGTGATTCCATATAAATCTGATGATTCTTTTTGGTTTTTCTTTAAATGCCATTTGGATTTTAATGCAGATTGCATATAATCTGTGTATTGATTTGGGTAATATGGATATTTTAACTGTGTTGATTTATCCAGTGCATGAACACTGAATATCTGTCCATTTCATTGTGTCTTTTTCAATTTCTTTTAATACTGCTTTGTAGTTTCTTGTATTGTTAAGATTTTGTGACTACTGCTTCATTTCATTGCTAGTAATCATTCTGTTGAGATTTTTGTTTCCTCCTGGTTCATTTTTGGAAGGTTGCATGTTTCTAGAAATTTATCCATTTCTTCTATGTTAACCAATATAATTGTTTATAGCATTCTTCAATGACCATTTGCATTTCTTTTTTATGTATTTTTAAAAGTATATTTTATTTTATTTTTTTTGAGGTTACAAATTAATTTTAATGAATAGGTGAATTTGAAAATACAGAATCTGCAAAGAATGCGAACAATCTATTAATTAATGGGTAAAAGGCTATTCAATAACGATATACCTGGGTTTTTTAATATTATTTTATTTTATTTTTTAAAACTTTTTTATTGTTGTCCAAGTACAGTTTTCTGCCTTTCCCTCCCTCCCCTCTTTCCATACCCCCTTGTTATTGTCCCTGTGTCCTTTATAATTGTTCCAGTAAACTCTTCACCCTTTTTCCCCATTATCCCCTCCCCTCTCCCTTCTGGTCACTGTCAGCCTGTTTAAAGTATTTGTCATTGATTATGCTATTACAGTTGTCACATTTTTTCCCCTTTATTCCCCTCCATCTTGCACCCCTCCTCCCACCAGCATCCCCCTCCACTTCATTCATGTTCATGAATCATACGTGTAAGTTCTTTAGCTTCTCCATTTCCTACACTATTCTTAACCTCCCCCTGTCCATTTTGTATCTACCATTAATTCTTCTTATCCCCTGTACCTCTTCCCCCTTTCCCTCCCCCACTGATAACTGTGCATAGCATCTTCATTTCTATGACTTTGTTCCTCTTCTACTTATTTGCTTAGGTTTTTTTTGTTGTTGTTTTTTAGGTTCATTTGTTGATAGTTGTGAGTTTGTTGTGATTTTGCAGTTCATATTTTTGATCACCTTCTTTTTTTAGATAATTTCTTTAACATTCCATATAATCAGGGCTTGGTGATGATGAGTGTCTTTATCTTGACCTTATCTGGGAAGCACTTTATCTTCCTTCCATTCTAAATAGCTTTACTGGGTAGAGTAATCTTGGATATAGGTCCTTGCTTTTCATAACTTTGAATGTTTCCATACAGCTCCTTCTTGCTTGCAGGGTTTCTTTTGAGAAATCATCTGATAGTTTTATGAGAACTCCTTTGTAGGTAACTGTCTTGTTTGCTCTTGCTGCTTTTAAGACTCTCTCTTTGTCTTTAATCTTGGGTAGTATAGTTACGATGTGCTTTGGCATGTGCCTCCTTGAATCCAACTTTGGGACTCTCTGAGCTTCCTGGACTTCCTCCAACTCTATTTCCTTGGCCAGTTTGGGGACGTGATCCTTTATTATTTTTTGAAACAAGTTTTCAATTTCTTGCTCTACCTCTCTCCTTCTGGCTTCCCTGTGATTCTGACATTGGAACATTTAAAATTGTCCCAGTGTTCCTAAGCTTCTCCTCATTTTTTTGAAATCTCATTTCTTCATTCTGTTCTGGTTGAATGTTTTTGTCTTCTTTGTGCTCAGAATCATTGATTTGAGTCCCAGTTTCCTTCCCTTCACTGTTGGGTCTCTGTATTTTTTTTCATTATTTCACTTTGCATAGCCTTCACTTTTTCCTCTATTTTGGGAATTCTGTGAGCATCTTGATTACCAGTGTGTTGAAACATGCATCTGATAGGTTGGCTATCTCTTCATCACTTAGTTGCTTTTCTGGAGTTTTGATCTGTTCTTTAATTTGAGCCATATTTCTTTGTCTCAGAGGACCTGTTAAATTGTAAGGGACAGAGCCTTAGGTGTTTGCTGGAGCAGCGCAGTCCACATGGATGCATTGTGGTGATGTATGTTGTGGAGGGGTCACAGAGTGAACAATAATACCTCCTTGGCTCTCAGCTGGCTTTCGGTCACTTCCCCCATTACCCACAAATAAATTGGGCTTTTCTGGTGCTGTCCAGGTTGGGTGGGTTTGTTTATATTCTAGGATCCCATGGATTTCTCTAACAAACTCTCCTGTGAGGCTGGGAGTTTCTCCCACCCCTGTATCCTCTACAGCTTTTTACAGCCAGAGTTTTTGAGGCTTTGGTTTCCCTTGCTGGAACCCTGGGTTATGCAGTCTGTCTCACTCCCCAGTTGTTCTTTCCAGCTTACTTGCACATGAATGTGGGACCACCCAATGCCAACAAGCCACCTCGCCCACCTGGTCTGCTGCCTTGCCATGCATCCTCTCCACCCTGCTGCCCATCTCCATCCCTCCTGCTAGTCTGGATGAATGTTTCTTCATTAACTCCTTGGTTGTCAGACTTCCATACAGTTCAATTTTCTGGCAGTTCTGAATTTTTAAATTGGTTATTGTCCCTGATTTGGTTGTGGAAAGAAGCAAAGCATACCTGTGCCTCCATCTTAGCCAGAAGTCCCTCACAGCACATTAAATACAGGCTTGTTGTGGGAACATTATTCCTGGATTTTCAAAATCAAGCCAACCTGGATACCTTGCATACTCTGTTTTGGCCTTAATCATAGCTACTTCCTCTCTTATTGATGACACTGGGTGCTCCGGTGCCACTGCCTCCCGAAGGCACTGTGCTAATTGGCAGAATAGGTTTCTGTGGGAAGCCACCATGGCCTGCGCTGGGTGGTGGGAAATTATTTTAGGTTATGTAAAAGAGATACTTCCTTATCCATAAGGCTTACCAGGAAATCTGATTTTTAGAGAATAAATGGATTTTTCACCAAACCACAGGAAATTCCAAAAGCTCCATCCCACACTTATCGCCACAGAGAGTCATTACACAAACCAACAGATTGGGAGTGGAAGATCCTGATGTGGTCAGGTTGCTTCAAAAAGGAAGATGAAATCCCAGAGTCTGTCTTATTTGAGATGCTTAATGCTTTGCTGCAAAGAGAAAGATCTGGGTGAAGATCAGGTATGTAATGATTGCCCTGACAGAGGCAGGATACATCTTGATGGTTACTGAGGGCAAGAAGGCTGCCAGAATAAATGAGTCTTTAACAAACCTGAACTTTAACATCCCTGCCTTTTATGGGAGAGGACTCTACTGGGATCTGTGTCAGCTGATACTGAGCAGGCAACACCATATTCTTTTTTTCTTATTATTTGAATGTGAAAGCCTCTTGAAGAAATTGATGACCCTGGACCCCAGCCAGAAACAGAAACTATGGAGGAAATAATGAGCAATGTGTAGATAAACATGGGCCAAGAGAACAAACTCAGACATTTAGTGAGCAATACTGTAATGAAAAGGAACTCCACATGATAGAAGTGATAACCATGGATTTTAAGTAGGACTAGATCTGCAACTTATTAACAGACAGAAGGTTGACATTGTGAGTGGTCATATACCTGATCCTGAGCTCCAAGAAATCCAAGGCAGAGGGCCACACCATCATTGTAAGACACTGTCCTTCCTCAATCCACAGAAGTCTGTGCACACCCAGTGAAATCCAGCTGTAGTGGGCCTTCTCTTTCTACATAAATGTTCAAGGCAGAAAATCAGTAGCCTGAGGACCAGAAGTCAGGGCAGAAGTCCAAACAGCTTCCTAGTCCCCCACACATCATGGATTCAAGGACTGCCACCCCCAGCCAAGACCCCTACTGTGGTACTGGAGCCTTCCTGTTCCCCACAGCACCAGCAGCAGTAGCAGTAGTGGAGCCCCAAACAGAATAAACTATCCCCAGGGTGTGTCTTACAATGGAAACTCCTTCCATGCTGGACATCCTAATGGTGTGACCCTAGCCTCTTTCTGGCCACAGCCAGGACCAGCTGGCGGTGACTGAGAATTTCTGGAACTTTGTTGTAAGACGCCTCTACTTTAGACTGCTTCTGTTCTTAACCCTAAGTATATCTGACAGCAATGCTATACCAGATGAACTGCCAGAAGTAGAAGGTGGGCCACAAGGTCACATGCTACCAGATGAGAGAGTGTGTGAATGCACCAGTGAATGCTTCACCAGGTCGGCAAGAGAGACTCCCTCCTGGAGGCCATAGGCTACGCAGCTATTAAGGCCACCTGTCCCATGGAGAGGCCAGTGCATCATCCAAGTGCAAGTCCCGAGCAGCAAGAGCACATAACTTCCCCACCCCCTCAGTTTATATTAGTTTGGATGTGGGACAGGCTAGCTGCTTTCTCAGACTGACCAATTTACTCCCTAATGTTTTGTGAGCTTTGTGTGGGTCCACTTCCCAACCAATCCCTTCTTTCTCCAATCTGGACTGACAGGCCTCTTTGGTCCAGCAGCACCCTCTACTGCCCTTCTGACTTCTATGGCTCATATGTCTGCCTTCCCAGCCAAGGACAGCCAGCTTAATTTGTGTTTTTAAACCAGCTATAAAATATTTGAAAACAAAATCATGGGATTCTTGAAATTGCAAAATGATGGTTAGAGAAAAGAACATGCTCTGTGTTCCTTAAACCTTATGATTTACATTTTTCACTTATCAAATATTCAGAGAGTACCTTCTATTTCCAGAATTTGAAATGAAACTTTTCATGGAAATTTTTCTTCATATATTTTTATTACATACTTCTATTAGTTACAATTATATTCTATAACAGATAAATATGAAAATGTCAGTTGTTTGAACATTACACAAATTTATCTTATTTCACAAGCTCTCAAGTGACTCTTTATGTTGACTTTTAAAAAAGAGATTCTGGGACCAAGCTATCTTTAATTTGTGGATTTGTCATCACCAACTTATAGCTTCAAATCTGGCTGTAGTTTTAGGTTGTTCCATACAGTTATGGAAAAATAATGTCTCATAGGTAATGTTTTCAGAGGCCAGACCAGTACAAGGCAAGCATAACTTCTGCCCACATTTACTTTGTCAAGAATCATTCACATGAGCACTCCCAGCAGCAGAGAGGTTAGTACAGGAGTCTATTGTGTGACTAGTGGGAAGAAGAGAGAAGTTTTGGTGAATAAGACTTGATTTTTTACACTGTTGGTAAAAATACTAATTTTAAAAGAGAATTTTTTTTTGCTTGCACACATTTTATGTATTACTAAAGGTGACTCAAATCTAACTCTACAAATTAATCCTGGGGAATGGGTTTGAAGGAAAAGGGCAAACATGTGAATCAAAGCCCTTTAAAAGAGAAATTCACATTGATTCCCAAACACAGATTAAATCTGGAAAATATCTCAGATCATAGTTATCTAAAAGATTTTAAAAGATATGATTAATATATTTAAAAATATTTAGATATAGATTGACCTTGGTGCTATCTCTCAGTCACTGTGACAGACATATGTACAGGATGATCAATATTGTTATTAACTCAGCTTGCAGACAGGATGGCAGAAAGTTCACTTTTTCCAGCACACATTGCACTGACCTACAGTTTAGGTATGATCAATTCAATGGACATACAGATTATATTCTCTAATGTCAAATGAATTAGTTCTTTAAAAGTGGAAAAATGACTGAAAAAGATTTCTGCCAGGAAACAATGAATAAAGATTAACTCAGTCACCAGGTGAACAAGAAGATGGTCACAGGGAAGCCTCTACTGATAGTAAAAACTCTTCTTTCATCCCTGCACTGCTGCATTGTCTGTTGAAAGAACAGTCATCTAAGCTGACCTGTAAGAAATCAGTGAAAATATCAAAATGATAAAAAATTATTTGAAATTTGAATATATTGATTTTTACAGTACATTTTTACTGCAAAATAATACTTAAGGTTTGGTCAACTTAATAAGTAAAATTGTTTATTTATAATAAAGTGGTAAAATACATATGGCATGAAATTTAGCATCTTAACAATTTTTAAAATAGTGCAGTGATGTGAACTACAGAAGTGATGTGACCATTTACATTGTTATGCAAACCAAGCTCCAGAACTCTTCTTTTTGCAAAACTCAAACTCTATACCTATTAAACAACTCCACATTCTTCCTTCCCCCACCCAATGGTAACTTCCATTCTACTTTCTATCTCTGAATTTGACTGCTTTGAGTTCATTAGATGCTCTAGGTATGTCATATAAGTGCAATTGTACAGTATTTGTTTTTTTTGTAATTGAGTTGTTTAACTTAGCATAATGTTCTCAAGGTTCATTCATGTTGTACTTTGTGTCAAAATTTGTTTCTGTTTTAAGGCTGAATAGTATTCCAATGTAGGTTTACATCATGTTTTATTTACTTGTGTTTTATTCATCTCTTCATGTATCTTGGGTTGTTTTCTCCTTTTGCCTATTGTGAATTGTGCTGCTATGAACATGAGTGTACAAGTATCTGTTTGAGTCCCTGCTTTCAAATCTTTTGAATATCTAGAAGTGTCTTGATCATATGGTAATCTTATTTTCAATTTCAAGAAATAGGTATACTTTTTGTACAGTGGCTACTCAATTTTACACTCTCACAAATAGTGCATGAGGGTTCCAACTTTTCTGCATTCGTACCAATACATCTTATTTTTTTCTTTTTGATAATAGCCATCCTAATGGGTATAAAGTGGTACTTCATCATGGTTTTGATTTGCATTTACCTAAAGACTGGTGATATTAAACATCTTTACATGTGCTTATTGACCACATTATATGTTTTTGGAAAAGTGTCTATTCAAGCCCTTTGCCCATTTTTTGTAGCTATTACTTTTTAATTGTAGTAAAAATAAATAACATGTTTACTTTCACAATTTAAAAAACTTTATTTATTGATTTGAGAGAAAGGGAGGGAGAAGAGGGGGGAAAGGGGAGGGAGAGAGAGAGAAACATCGATTTTTGTTTCACTCATTTATGCATTCATTGGTCAATTCTTGTATATTTCCCAAGAATGATTCTTATGCATATTTCTGAATTGGCCTCAGTCTTGTTATAGTTTTAAATCCTCCTTCTTACATTAAACATTGGTACACTTGAAGTTGTCCCAGTTTCCTTACACTATCCTACTGTTTTTGGATTCTTTTTGCTATTCTGATTGGTGTTTTTTGCTTTCTTATCTTTCAAATCTCTGATTTCATCCTGTGCTTCATCTCCACTGTCAATTCCCTGTAATATATTCTTCATTTCAGTTAATATATTCTTCATTTCTGACTGATTCCTTTTCATGTTTTCTAGTTCTTCTTTCATATTTTCTATCTCTTTGTTAATGTTTTCACTGAGATCATCTACTCTTCCCCCAAGTTCATTGACCATCCTTATTAACCAGTGTTATGAACTCTGCATCTAGTAGATATCTTGTCTCCATCTTATTTAGTTATTTTCCTGGAGTTTTTTTCTGTTCTTTCATTTGGGCCATTTTTCTTTGTCCCTTCATTTTGGCAGCTTCCCTGTGTTTGTTTCTGTCTATTAGGTAGAGTTGCTATGAATTACTGGCTGTGAGTGTGGCCTTATTTATTAAATCTTCTGTATGGTTCAGAAGCACAGCCTCTTTGATCACCTATGTTGGACTTTCAAGGTGCACACTCATGTGTACTTTGTACACTCTCCTTTTATAGTTGAGCCTTGATTATTATTGGCATGTCAATGGAAGGGATTTACCCCCAGGCCAGTAAGCTGCAAGGAATGGTTGTGACCACCAACCACCCACCTACAACCATGTGGAAGATCAGCTGTCCAAGGGCTTATTTCACAGAGAAAGACTTACTTCGAAGGGCCTTGGTGCCTGCTGAGTCTACTCCTAGAGTATGTCACTTGTGGAGGGGGTTGGGTAGTGGTGCTATGATGTGGTCTGAAGCTTCCCTGGATACACTGATGCTGGCTGTGGAGCTTTCACAAAGGAAAAGGCCAAATCAGCCGCTGCCTGTTTTTTGCCTGGGGGAACCTTGCGTGGGCTACAAAGTGATCTGCAGATGTCTGCTACTTGTGCTGGGATTGGGGGCACATTGGCAAGGCCAAGATATGAACCAAGGTTGCTGCTGCTAGTGCCAGGCCTGGTGCCACTTAGTGAGAGATACAGGGTTGCTCTAAGGCTAGAACCACTTGTTTGAAAGATTTTAGAAATATCTGAAGCATGATTCAAGACTGGCCATTCAATGGAAAAGCCACTGGAAACAGCTTGGGTGATCCTGAAAGTTGGGTGGAGTGCGTCCTCAGGGATTTACCAGGTTGGGGCAAACAGTGTGAGCCAGGTTGATGGAGTCTCAAGTATGGTGCCCGCCTGCCAGCTCTGTGGGGAAAGGGCTCACAAAAATAACAATGGACACTGTCAGCACTTTTGTCTGGGGGAAAGCTGACCTTCCAGCTCTCTCCCTGATACAAACTCCTTATACATCTCTGGTGCTTTTTGAGCTTCTTCCCCAGGGCTGGAGCTAAGAGGAAGTGAATTTGAGTAAGTCTGTGTTTAGGTCCTTTAAGATCAACTGCCTGGGATCCCAGGAGACTTCTGTCTCACTCAGCCTCAATCCTCACTGATTTTTACAGCTAGACATCATGGGGACTTCTCTTCCTGGCACTGGAACACTGGGCTCAGGGGCCTTGTTTAAAACTAGTATTCCTTGCTCCTCAAGGGAAACCTCTTCAGCTGAGATATCCCTCTAGATTTTTGTTGATCACATTTAGGTGTGGAACCAGCTTGTTTTGTATCTCCCCACTTCTTGCCAGTCTTGATGTGGTTTCTTTTTTTAATTGCCTAGTTGTAAAATTTCCATTCAGCCAGATTTTAGTGGTTCTGAATGATGGTCATTCTGTAGTTTAGTTGTAATTTTGATGTTCAGATGTAGAATTTAAAATAATGGTTATAAGAATGGTCAAGGACCTTAAGGGGAAAAATAGATTATCTCAAAGAGATAGCATTAAAAAGGACACAGAAACCATAGCAAAGAACCAATCAGAAATAAAGAACGCAACATCGGAAGTAAAAAATGCACTAGAAGGAATCAACAGCAAGTTAGATGAAGCAGAGGTTAAACTGACTATTTAGAGGACTAAATAATAGTAAGCACACAAGAAGAGCCACAACAACAATAAAAGAATTAAATATAATGTGGAAAGTCTACAGGACCTCTGAATAACATCAAGTGTAATCATAGAGGCACAAGATGGAGAAAGAGTGAGCAAGGAATTTAAACCTGTTTGAAGAAACAATGCCTCAAACTTTCTAACCTGATGAAGGAAAAAGTCACACAAATGTAGGAAGCACCGAGAGTCTCAGTCAAGATGTACCCAGAGGTCCTCACCAAGACACATCATAATTAAAATGGCAAAGTTTAGAGACAAAGAGAAAATCCTAAAAGCAGAAAGACAGTTACCTACAAGGGAGCTTCCATAAGGCTGTCAGCTTATTTCTCAATAGAAATACTTCAGGCCAGAAAGGATTGGCAAGAAATATTCAAAATCATGAAATGCAAAGCCCTACAACCAAGAGTACTCTATCCAGCAAGGTTATCATTTAACACTGAAGGCAAAATAAAAAGCTTCTCAGACAAAAAAACAAAAACAAAGCTAGGCAGTTCATTACCAACAAACCACTATTGCAAGAAATATTAAAGCATCTGCTTTAAGACTAAGAATAAGAAGAGAAATAGAGAAAGAGGAATATAGGTATGAAGAATAAAATGGTAATAAACAAGTACCTATCAGTTATAACCTTAAATGAAAACTGATTAAATGCTCCAATCAAAAGACATAGGGCATGTAAATGAATAAGAAAACATGATTCATATATATTCTGTCTATAAGAGACCCACCTCAGAAAAAAAAGATTTATACACAGTCTAAAAGTGAGTGAACAGATAAAATATTCCATGTGAATAGAAACAACAAAAAAGCTAGGTTAGCCATACTTATATCAGACATAATAGACATCACAGCAAAAGCCATAGCAAGAGACAAATGTCATTACATAATAGTGAAGGGACTGATCCAACAAGAGGCTATAACCCTTGCAAACATATACACATACAACATAGGAACAACTAAATATATTTTTAAAATATTGATCTCACCTAAAAGTGGAACCTAATCAACAAAACAAACAAATGAGCAAAACAGAACCAGAGACTTGGAAATAAAGAACAAATCAACAGTGATCAGAGGGGAGGAGAGAGAAGGATAACAGAGAAATGTAGGGGAAGGGGCAAGAAAAGGAAATGAATAGAGGACTCATGGACATGAACAATGTGGGGGATTGATTGTGGGAGTGATGGAGGTGACAGGGTTGAGATGAGCAACTGGGAAAAGGTGAAACAACTGCAACTGAAAAATTTTTTTAAATACATAAAAAATATTGGTGGACATCTAGGGAGAGATCAACAGCAATACAGTCATAGTAGTGGATTTTAACACCCCACTGTCATCAGTGTATAAATCTTCCAGACCAAAAAAAAAATCAACATTACAATAGTGACCTTCTAGTCCAGATGGATTTAATTGATATTTATAGAACATTTTATCACAAATCAGCAGAATATACATTCTTCTCAAGTACACATAGAACATTCTCAAAGATAGACTGCCATGTTAGGACACAACATAGGTCTAAATAAATTTAAAAAGATTGAAATAATATCAAGCATCTTCTCTGACCACAATGATATGAAACTAGAAATCAGTAAAATAAATCAACTGAAAAATACTCAAACATATGAAGGCTAAATAACATGATATTAAAGAATGGTGGGTTAACAGTGAGATCCAGGAGTTAACTTGAAACAAATGAAAATGGACACACAACAACCCAAAATCTATGGGACATGGTGGAAATAGTCCTGAGAGGAAATTTCATGGCATTACAGGACTATCTCAAGAAGGAGAAAATTTTCAAACAAACGATCTAATCTTACACCTAAAAGAGCTAAAAAAGGAACAACAAACACAACACAGAGTGAGTAGAAGGAAGTAGATAATAAAGATCTCATCAGAAATAAATGACACTGAAAATGAGAACAAGAGAGGAGAGGGATAGGAATTTCAAGGGAAAAGGGGAAGGGTTTAGAGCAACAAGTATGAAAGACACATGGACAAAAGCTGGGGTGGGTGGAAATGGGAGGGAGCTGGGGAGGGCTGGGGCAGTGGGCTGGGATGGGAGTAGAAGACAGAAAACTGTACAAGAACAACAATTAAAATTAAAAAATAATTTAAAAAGAACAAAATAAACAAACAAACAAAAGAGAAACAAACAGGCTTGTAGATAGACACAGAGAATATGCTGGTGGTTGCCAGAGAAGAGGGACCATGGGGGACTGGATTCAAGAGGTAAAGGGATTAATTTTACAAATTGGTAGTTACAAAAGGATCACAAGGTTGTGAAGTACAGCAGAGGGAATATAGTCAATAATATTATAATAGGCATGTATGGCACCAGGTGGATAATAGAAATATTGGGGGGGAACATTTTTGTAAAGAACATAATTGTCTAATTGCTATGCTGTACACTTTAAAACAAATCAAAATATTGAAATTAAACTGTAATTGAAAAATAAAAGTAGAATCCACTTTAAAAGAAAAAAAAGAAATAAATGACATAGAACTAAAAAAATACAAAAATATATGAAACAAGTAACTGGTTCTTTAACAAAATAAACAAGATTGACACATATTTAACCAGACTCATCAATAAAAAAAGAGAGGACCCAAATAAATAAAATCAGAAATAAAAGAGAAGTAACAACTGACATAACTGAAATACAAAGAATTTTAAGAAAATACTAGAAACAACTGTAGGCCAACAAATTTAACAAACTGGGCAAGATGGATAAATTTCTAGAAACATAAATTCTTGTAAAGATTATTTGGGAAGAATCAGAAAATCCAAATACACCAATTACAACTAAATTTCCCAGCAAACAAAACTCCAGGATCAGATGTTTTCACAGGCAAATTTACCAAACATTCAAAGAAGAACTAGCCCTGGCTGGTATAACTCAGTGGATTGAGCAATGGCCGGCAAACCAAAAGGTTTCAGGTTCGATTACTGGTATGGGAACATGCTGGGTTGTGGGCCAGGTCCCCAGATGGGGCATGCAAGAGGCAACCAGTGGATGTTTCTATCACACATCAATATTTCTCTCCCTCTCTCCCTCCCTTCTCTTCTCTCTAAAAAGTACATAAATTCTTTTAATTTTTTTTAAAAAAGGGCTAACACCTATCCTTCTCAAACTATTCCAAAATATTCAAGAGGAGAAAAGACTTCCAACCTCATTTTGTGGGAGCAGAATTCCCCTAATTTGAAAATCAGATAAAGACACTACAAGAAAAGAAAATTATAGATGTTAAAATCTTCAACAAAATATTATCAAACAGGATCCAGCAAAGTATAAAAATATCATACATCATGATCAAGGGGGATTCAAGATTGATACAATATTCCCAAATCAATAAGCATGATATATCACATAAATAAAATGAAGAATAAAAATCATAGTCCTTTCAATAGTTGCAGAAAAAAGCACTGGAGGAAATTCAGCACTTGCTTATGATAAAAACCTTCAGCAAAGTGGAAACAAAGGAATCATACCTCAACATAATAAAGACCATATATGACAAACTCACAGCCAACATCATACTCAATGAGCAAAAATTTAAATATGTGTTTCCCTTAGATCAGGAACAAGACATGGATGTCCTCTTTCACCACTCTTATTCAGTCAACATAGAAATGAAATTCCAGGCACAGCAACCAGACAAGAAGAAGAAATAAAAAGACATCCAAATTGGAAAACAAGAAGTAAAAATATTATTATTCATAGATGACATGATATTGTACATAGAAAACTACACTAAAAAGCTGCTAGGTGTGGTAATTGAATTTGGCAATATATCAGGGTACAAAATCAATATTCAGAAATTAGTGGCATTGTTATACACCTGCAATGAACTATCAAAAAGAGAAATTAAGAACAATCCATTTATCATTGCAACAAAAATAATAAGGTACCTAAAATAAATTTAATCAAGAAGGTAGAAGATCTGTAGTCATAAAGTTATAAGATATTGAGGAAGATACAAATAAATGGAAGCGTATACTGTGTTCATGGATAGAAAGAATTAACAACATTAAAGTATCCATACTCCTCAAAGCAATATATAGAGTGAACACAATTCTTATTCAAATACCAATGGCATATCTCACAAATCTAGAACAAATGTTCCAAAAACTTACATGGAATCACAAAAGACCTTGAGTAGACTCAGCAATCTTGAGAAGGAAAAACAGTTTGAGGATTCACACTACATGCTACCAAACTATACTACAAGGCCATGGTAATCAAAGCAGCATGGTATTGGTATAAGAAAAGGCATAAAGATCATTGGAACAGAATAGAGAGCTCAGAAATAAACCCACATATTTATAGTCAATTAATATTTGACAACGGAGGTACAACATACAATGGGGTAAAGACACTGTCTTCAATATTGTTGAGAAAACTGGGCAGATACATTTTAAAAAAAGAAACTAGACCACCAACTTACACAGTATACAAAAATAAACTCAAAATGGATTAAAGACTTAAATGTTAGACTTGAAATTATAAAAAATCCTAGAAGAAAACATAGACAATAATATCTCAGACATTTTTGCTGATATATCCCCTAAGGCAAGGGAAACAAAGGAAAAACTAAACTAATGGGACTACATCAAAATAAAAAGCTCTTTCACAGCAAAGGAAATGATCAACAAAATAAAAAAGACAATTTACTTTGTTTATTAGATTCCACATATAATTGAGATCATATGGTATTTGTCTTTCTCTGACTGACTTAATCTCACTTAGCATAATAATCTCCAGATACATCCATGCTGTAGCACAGGGCAAGAATTTCTCCTCCTCCTCTTCCTTTTATCCTCACACCAGGTCATTTATTTTAATTGCTTTTTTAGAGAGAGAAGAAGGGAGAGAGAGAAACATTCATGTGGAAGAGAAGCATCAACTGGCTGCCTCCTGTACACACCCAGACCAAGGATCATACTGACCCAGATTGGGGATTTAACACACAGCCAAGGTTTGTGCCCTGACTGGGTGTCAAAACTGCAACCTTTTTGTTATGGGATGATGCTCCAATCATTTGAGGTACATTGACCAGGGCAAGTGTTCCTTTTTTTTTTTTTTTTTTTTTTTTTTTTTACAGTCATATACTGATATATCTCAGAGTGGAGGGGAGTGGAGGGAGACTGAAAGAAATTAGTCAATTTAATATATGCATACACATATATGCAATAGCCTGTGGAAACAGACAACAATATGGTGAAGGCTGTGGGGAGTGGCAGGAACTGGGTAGAGGGGGACAAAGGCTGGAAAATGGCGACATCTGTAATAGTCAACAATAAAAAATAAGTAAATACTAAAACAGAAAAGGAAGAGTAAAAAAGGAAATACTAGTGCAAACAGGTTCAGCAAGGTCATGGGACACAAAAGCAATATACAAAATCAACTGTGTTTCTGTGCATCAGTGACAAACAGTCCAAAATAAGAAAACAATTCTAAATAGCATAAAAAAGGAATATTTAGGAATAAATTTAACAAAATGCAATCTTTGTATGCTGAAAACTATAAAACATAATTGAAGGAAATTTTAAAAGATTTAAATAAATGGAAAGATATGTTCATAGATTGGAAAACTTAATAAAATTACTATGATACTCCCCAAATGTATTTATAGATTCAAAACAATTACTATCAATATCCCAGCTAACTTATTTATAGAAATTGACTAACAAATGCTAAAATTTTTATAAAAATGTGAAAGACCCAAAATAGCCAAAACATTTTTGAAAAAAGAACAATGCTAGAAAAGCGTACTTTCTAATTTTAAAACACATTACAAATCTACAGTAATCAAGACACTGTGATAGTGGCATAAGGACTGATATATTATAGATCAATTAAATAGAATGGAGAATCCAGAAGTAAACATCCATAGCCAATTGACTTTTAAGAAAGATAACACAATTCAATAGTAAAATTATCTTTTCAATAAATGGTGATGGAACAAATAAATATCCACATGCACAGTGATGAATTTGGATGCTTACCTCACACCATACATAAAAAGTAACACAAAATGGATTATAGACCTAAATTGAAGAGCTAAAATTATAAAACCCTTAGAAGAAAATATAAGAGTAAATCTTCAGGACTTAAGGTTAAGCAATGTTTTATTAGATATAACACCAATAGAACAATTATAGAAAAATTGATAAACTGGACTTCATCAAAACTTAAAACTTCTGCATTCAAAAATAAATGAGTTCATTCTGATATTTCCAATTCAAATTTAATATTATTGTTTCTACTTAGCCTATCTGATTTTACAATTTATATATCCTTTCTCTTACACTGTAAATCTGGTTCCTAGTTTTGTTATAATTACATGTTTCACCCTATCATAAATAGTGGTAAGACAATAACAATATTAATAAAAATATAACTGAATGCAAAAAAAGAGAAAGAGTAAAAAAGAAAAAGGAAACCCACTGAATAAGAGAACATAGTCACCAATGACACAATACATCTGAGAAGGGGTTAATTTCCAAAATATATGAAGAACTTCTGCAACTCAACACTAAGAAGACAACCCAATTAAAAATGGGCAATGAATTTGAAGACACGTCCTCAAAGAGGACATAGAGATGGCCAATAAATGTGAAAATATGCTCAACATCACTAATCATCAGAAAGATGTAAATTAAAGCCACAATGAAATACTACTTCTGGTGAATAACTGCTATCAATAGATCAACAAACAAGTGCTGGTGAGGATGTGGACAAAAGGGAGCCCTCATGCACTGTTGGTGGGAATGAAGATTGGAGCAGCCACTGTGAAAAACAATATGGAATTTCCTTAAAAAATTAAAAATGAAATTTTCTTTTGACTCAAGTGATCCCACTTCTGGGAATATATCTTAAGCAACCTGAAATACTAATTTGAAAGAATATATGAACCCCTAATGTTCATTACAGTGTTATTTACAAGAGTCAAGATCTGGAAATTGCCCAAATGCCCATCAGTAGATGAGTGGATTAAAAAGCTACTTCTGGCCAAGATGGAGGTGTCGGTAGACACACTTCACCTTCTTGCACAACCATAAGAAGGAATCACAATTAATCTCAAAACAACAACAGCAACAACAACAAAAACCCCCAAAAGTTGAACTATATGGAAATCTGACAACCAAGGATTTAAAGAAGAAATACTCATCCAGATGTGTAGGAGAGGCAGAGACAGGGTGCTGAGGGCAGAGAGGACATGGTGTGGAGGCAGTGAGGCACCTGTAGTGGTGGTTAGTGGGTGGTGGCCCCACATTCACATGTGGTAGATAAAAACTAGGATGGGCAACTAGGGAGCGAGTGATCCCAGCCCCAGCCCAAACCATTCAGCCTAGGGTTCCAACACTGGGGAAAATAAAGCTGTAGCTGTCAGATATCCCAACACCATTTATTGAAGAGGCTCTTTTTACTCTGTGTTATGCTTCTGCCCCCTTGGTCAAATATTAATTGACTATAGAGACTTGAGTTTATTTCTGGGCTCTCTATTCTGTTCCATTGGTCTATGTGTCTGTTCTTAGCCAGTACCAGGCTATTTAAATTACAGTAGCCTTGTGATACGGTGTGATATCAGGTATTGTGACCCCTCCTACTTTCTTCTTCTTTCTCCAAATTGCTGTGGCTATCCAGGGTCATTTATTGTTCCATATAAATTTTTGAAATATTTTTTCTACATCTGAAATATGTCATTGGTATTTTAATAAGGATTGTGTTGAATCTGTAAATTGCTTTGGGTAGTATGTACATTTTGATGATGTTAATTCTTCCAATCCATGAGCATGGTATATGCTTCCATTTATTTGTGTCTTTTTAAAATTTCTTTCTTCTCACTGAGATCATTGAGCATCCTTATTAACAGTGTTTTGAACTCTGCATCTGGTAAATTGCTCATCTCCATTTTGTTTAGGTTTTCTTCTGGAGATTTGGTGTACTTTTTTTATTTGGGACATGGTTCTTTTCTTTCATTTTGGCTGCCTCCCTGTATTTGTGTGTATGTTTTAGGTAGAGCTGCTATGGTAGAGTGGCCTTATGTAGTAGGTGTTCTGTAGGACCTAGTGGTGCAGTCTTTCTGGTCACCTAAGTCAGGTGCTCTAGATATGTTCCTTATGTGGGTTGTGGGTGTCCTCCTGTTGTCATTGTGCCTTGATTGCTCTTGACATGTTAGTGGGAGGAACTAACACTCAGGCTAATTTGTTGTGAGGACTGTCCATGAATACAATGAAGCAGCTATTATGCCAGAGCTAACCCTACCCAACAAGAGATTCACTTTGGCAGGACACTGGTGCCTGCTGAGTCTATCCTTTGGGTTTGTCATTTGTACAGGTGGTTGGGTGGTACTCCAGTGTTGTCTCAAGTCCACCACTGGTGGATTGTTTTTAGAGCCTATCAGAAGATGTAGGCTAAGGTCAGCTGGTGCTTGTACCCTGCCTGGGACCACCTTATATGATCTACAAACTGATATGCAGGATACTTGCAACTTGTGCTGGGTTTGAATGTGCCTTGGAGAGGCTAAGCTACAAATTGAGGCCCACTTTCACTAGTGTTGAGCATTGGGCTTTCTTAGTTAGAAATATGGTACACACCAAGGCTGGATGTCACTTATTTGGAGTTTGCAAAGCTTTAAGAGATTTTAGGAAATTCACCTGCATGAGCCAGGACAGGCCATTCGTATGGAAAAGCCACTGAATTTGGCTTGAGTGGGCCCACAATTGTGTGGGATTGGGTGCCAGGGATATACCATGGTGGAGTGACTACTGTTAGCCAGGTTGATGGAGGTTCAGATATGGTGCATGCCTGTGCCTGCTAGGAGGAGGGCTCAGTAAAGAAACATGATTCTGACAGCACTTCTGCCTGGGAGAAAGCTGGCACTCCAGTCATTGCCTGGAAGCCAGATAATTTGGTATGTCCTTGTACATCCCTTGTGCCTTTCAAGCTCCTTTCTCAAGACTGGAGCTCAGAGAGAGTGAGTTTGTCAGCAAGTAAGTTTGTGTGAGTCCATTAAGAGGAACACCTGGAAGTCTAGCAGCAGCACTCCATCTCACTCAGCCACAAACTCACCTGATTTTCACCACCAGAAGTTATGGGGACTACTGTTCCTATCACTGGAACCCTGGAGTGGGAGCTAGTGTGGAGCTAGGACCTCTTGCTCCTCACTGGGGTCTCTGGAGCTGAGATATCCCTCCTAAAATTTAACTGCCCACATGTGTTTGGGACCAGTTAGTTTCATATCTCTGCCTTTCCTACCAGTCTCAGTGTGGTTTTGTCCATATATCCTTAGTTATAGGACTTCTGTTCAGCTATTTCAAAAGGTCTGTATTTTTATTCTAATTTTAATGTGGCCATGGGAGAAGACAGTGCAGTGTTTATCTCCTCCACCATCTTGACTGGAGCCAAATATCAGTTACTCATGCAGCCCATTACATTTCTTAACAACTCTAGTAAAGGTGTTAAGAACAACTTTATTATACCATCCCATAACTTCTACAATTCACTAGATCCTTGAAAAAATAATAGTAAACTCAGTTGAGCACTCATGGGACATGTGGTTATAGGTACTTCTAAAAGGGTTTCTATAAAGATTTTATTTATTTATTTTATAGAGAGGGAAAGGAGGGAGAAAAAGAGGAAGAGAAACATCAATACATGGTTGCCTCTCCCATGCCCCCTACTGGGGACGTGGCCCACAACCCAGGCATGTGCCCTGACTGGGAATCGAATTGGCGACCATTTGATTCACAGGCCAGTGCTCAATCCACTGAGCCACACCAGCCAGGTCTAAAAGGGTTTTTTAATAAATCCTCCAAGTTCAATTAAATATAAGATGAATTCCTAGGTAATGGATCCACTTAAGTTGTGCTATAAAATAATTTGTTTTAACACAGTTTAATTATGAGGGACATCACTCCAAAATAATAATAATTAAATAAGTTGATATTTTGCTATTCCTTCTGAAATTCTTTTGACAGTGGGTCTGTTTGTGAGGTTGGTATATGAACATAAAACCATATCACATCCAGTGTAAAAAAAACCTTGCAGATCTTCCTCTCTCTATAGCAAGGTAAATATGGCCTCAGCTACTCAGCTGATATTTCAGGTTGTCAAGAAGAAAGGTCAAAACTAGACCTTGTGCTCCACTCCTCAAGATGGTAATGTGATCCTGTAGTAACCCAGTTCAGCTAAATTAATCCTCAAAGTGGTTTAAAACTACATTAGTCAAAGTGTGGTCTATGGAACAGTGGTATGGATATTACCTAGAGGCTTGTGAGAAATGTAGATTTTCAGGCCCACGCCATCCACTTGCTTCAAAAGCCATATCTATTCATTATTGATGAGAAGAAGGGAAGACTGAAGACACAAGAGCGAAGTGCAACACTTTGATGCTTGTTAGGAATTGTGAGAGCACTCATTATTTCTTCTTCTTTTTTTATTCTTTTCTTAAAGTATATTTTATTGATCATGCTATTACAGTCACCCCAATTTTTCTCCTATATCCCACTCTGCCCTGCACCCCCCAACCCTCCAGCATCCCCCCTTAGTTCATGTCCATGGGATGTACATATAAGTTCTTTGAGTTCTCTGTTTCCTATGCTATTTTTTACCTCTCCCCATCTATTTTATGCCTACCAGTTATGCTTCTTCTTCCCTGTACCTTCCGCTATTTCTCCCCTCTCCCTCCCCACTGAAAACCCTCCATGTGATGTCCATTTCTTTTCCTGTTCCAGTTGTTTGCTTAGTTTTTCTTTTGTTGTTTTTCTTTTTTTTAGGTTCATTTGTTGATAGTTGTGAGTTAGCTATCATTTTACTGTACATAATTTTGATCTTCCTTTTCTAAGTCCCTTTATCATTTCATTTAATAAGGTCTTGGTGATGATGAACTCCTTTAACTTGACCTTATCTGAGAAGCACTTTACCTGCCCTTCCAGTCTAAATGATAGCTTTGCTGGATAGAATAATCTTGGATGTAGGTCCTTGACTTTCATAATTTCATATACTTCTTTCCAGCCCCTTCTTACCTGTAAGGTTTCTTCTGAGAAATCAGCTGATAGCCTTATGGGCACTCCTTTGTAGGTAATTCTCCTTTCTTCTTGCTGTTTTTAAGATTCTCTCTTTGTCTTTAATCTTGGGTAACTTAAAGATGATGTGCCTTGGTGTGTTCCCCTTTGGGTCTAACTTCTTTGGGACTCCCTGGGCTTCCTGGACTTCCTGAAAGTCTATTTACTTTGCCAGATTGGAGAAGTTTTCCTTAATTATTTGTTCAAATAAGTTTTTAATTTCTTGCTGTCATTCTTCTCCTTCTGGTACTCCTATAAATTGGATATTGGAACATATCAAGTTGTCTCAGAGGTTCCTAAGTCTCTTTTTTATTTTTTTGAATTCTTGTTTCTTTATTCTCTTCCAGCTGGATGTTTATTTCTTCCTTTTGTTCCAAATTGTTAATTTGAGTCCTGGTTTCCTTCCTGTCACTGTTGGTTCCCTGAATATTTTGCTTTATTTCATTTTGGGTCTCTTTCATTTGTTCTTTAATTTTTTGACCAAGCTCAATCAGTTCTGTGAGCATTTTGATTACCAGGGCTTTAAATTCCCCATCCTATAGGTTGGCTATATCCTCTTTGCTTAGCTCTCTTTCTGAGGTTTTGCTCTGCTCTTTCATTTTGGCCCTATTCCTTTGGTTGAGTCTTCTGTTAAGTTGTAAGGGGGGGGGGGGCGGCGGTTGGGCCTTAGGTATTCACCCAGGCAGGGCAAAATTGCTACACTTCAGTGGTGCCTGTGGGGGAGGGGTCAGAGAGGGAACAATGCAGCTCACCTGGTCGTCTCTAGCACACTTTTCAATGAACTCTGTGAGACTGGGAGTTTCTCCCATCTTGGCAACAGCCATAGTCCACGCTACCTGAGTCTCAGTTTCCCCTTAAGTCAGCCCCTCCTGGGCAGCCTGCCACCTCATTGCATCCAGTTCTCCCCCCCATGGTCTGAAGCCTCACCGTGGTTTCTCTCCATCCACCACCTTACTGGCCTAGTTGTTCTGTTCGACTGTTTCTTTAATTCTGTGGATGTCAGAGATCCATGCAGTTTGATTTTCTGGCACTTCTGGTTGTTTATTGATTTTAGCTTGGTTGTTATCCTCCTTTTGGTATTGTGAGGAAGTGAAGGGTTTACACCTATGTCTCCATCTTGACCAGAACTCCTCTGATCATTTAAAGATGCCTTTTGTGGAATGACACTGCTCCTGCATTTTGTTCCTTTTTGCCTTCCTATTTTTACATGCTGGTGTGCATTCAAATGAGAAGAAATCCAAAATGATTACAAATGGATACATCAGTGTTTCTGGTTTCTTTGAAATGATTCTTCTATCTCCAAGAGTTTTAGTGTTTTTATCTCTGTTTGTTTATAAACAGACTAGAACTCTTGCTACTTGTTTGACTATTTCTCTTCTTATGTGGGTTACAATCAAGGCCCAGAAACCAAGTCATAGCTTTATTTTTGTCAACTGGCTGATTACATTTTTGTTGTAAAATACTTTGCCTGTTAAACAAGTCATTTGTATATTGTGTTCATGGCTTATAATTTTTCTTTATTTATTAAAGTAATTAATAATCATGCCTTGAGCACCTACTGTGTGCAGCAAAAAAATGATGGAGCAAAATTCTCTTAAGACAGAGGAAGTATGGTACATGATAAAAGTTTGATCTTTGAAGCAACAGAGCTTACATCAATTTCAAGCTCTGCCACTTAGCAATGTGTAGTTTTAGACAAGTTAATTCAACTGTTTTAAAAAGGATCATGATATTTACCTCTCCAAGTTGCTATGAGGACTAAATAAGTTCTTATGTGAAGGCCTAGAACAGAACTTGTCTTAATGCACATTCAGCAAAAAATTTTCTTTGTACCATCCTAATGAGGAGATCCCCTCTGCTTTTGAAGGTATGTAAACACACAGTGAGTAATTATACACAGAATGTAAAGTCCATAGTAAAGTACCACATTAATGGGAAAAACATAGAAGAAGGGATATTTAATGGATTCTGAAGGTGTAGAAAAATTTCATAGAGGAAAAAATAACCTACAAACACACAAATAAGTAAATCACATGAATTTTCCATTTCTCCCTTGATTCTTGTGAACCAATAAAACATATGTGGTCATCAAAGAGTAATGGAATAAGACTCATAAGATCCTTCTTCTAGTTGTTGGTGGAGTACTTTATGTGAGTTCCCTATTAAGAAGCAAATTAAATTATTTCTTGGCTCAAAAACACATAAAATACTTATGTGCTCTCCATTATTTTACATAAGTTATTTCAGGATACAAAAATAAAAAAAAAAAAAACAAAGAACACCATCAGAGGTGTACATCTAGTTGAGCAGATAACACACTTAACTGAATAAAGCACAGAAAAACATGCAAAATGATAAGGACCTTTTCAGAGAAATGAAAATTAAAACCACAGTGAGATATTGTCTCACACTTATCAGAATGGCTATCATTGATAAATCAACAAGTGCAGGTGAGGATTTGGAGAAAGGGGAATGCTTTTGCATTGTTGGTGGGAATGCAGACTGGTGCAGCCACTGTGGAAAGCAGTATGGAATTTTCTAAGAAAACTAAAAATGGATCTACCTTTTGACCCAGCAATTCCACTGCTAGGACTATCCCCTTAGAATCCTGAAACACCAATTCAAAAGAATCTACGCACCCCAATGTTCATAGCAGCACAATTTACAATTGCCAAGTGCTGGAAGCAACCTAGGTGCCCATCAGTAAATGAATGGATCAAGAAACTTTGGTACATTTACACAATGGAATTCTATGCAGCAGAAAGAAAGAAGTATCTCTTATGCTTTGCAACAGCATGGATGCAACTGGAGAGCATCATGCTAAGTGAATTAAGCCAGGCAGTGAAGGACAAATACCATATGATCTCACCTTTAACAGGAACCTAATCAAAATCAAACAAACAAACAAGCACAATATAACCAAAGACACTGAAATTGAGAAGGGGTTGATAGTCACCAGAGGGGAGAGGGGAGGGAATTTCAGGGGGAAAGGGGAAGGGTTTGGAGCAACAAATATAAAGGCCACATGGACAAAAACTAGCAGGGGTGGAAATGGGAAGGTGGTGGGGAGGGCTGGGGTGGTGGGCTGGAATGGAAGCAAAACACAGAAAACTGTACAAGAACAACAATTAAAATAAATTAAAAGAAAAACTCTCAGCACACAAGAGCCCTGGACTGGATGGCTTCACAGGTGAATTTTACCAAACATTTAAAGAAGAACTACCATATTTTGCCACAGATAACATGCTCCCATGTATGGTACATAACCACATTTTTGGCCCAAACTTAAAAGAGAGATATATTTTGTTTGAACTTTTAATTCAATTATTTATCTTTCTATCTATCTATCTATTTATTTTTAGAAACAAAATCAATTGTCATATTTCAGGGTATTATTTTGCATACAGATATTGTTACTGCTTTCTAGAGTTATATTTTAATGCATAAGCATAAATAAAAGAATTAAAAACATTTATATAGACATGGAATTATTACTACCCATGCATAATGTGCATCCTTATTTTTCCCTCAAAAATTTGGGCAAAAAAGTGCTTATTAAGCATGCAGAAAAAGGTAACTCCTATCCTTCTCAAACTATTCCAAAAAAGCCAAGAAGAAGGAAGATGCCAAACTGTTTTTGTGAGGTCAGTATTGTCCTAATTCCAAAACCATGTAAAGACACACCAAAAACAAAAATCAAGCCAATATCTAAAATGGACATTGATGCAAAAGTCCTCAACAAAATATTGGCAATCTGGTACCAGCAACACATTGAAAAGCTCATACACTGTGGTCAAGTGGGATGCACCCCTGGCATGCAAGGATGGTCCAATATTTGTGAATCAATAAAAGCAATACACCATATAAACAAAATGAAGGATAAAAACCACATGATCATATCAATAGAGAGTGAAAAAACATTTGATAAAATCAGTACCCATTTATAACAAAAATTATCAGCAAAGTGGGAATAGAGGACCACATCTCAACATAAAAATGGCCATATATGAGAAACCTACAACCAATATCACACTCAACAGGCAAAGACTAAAAGCTTTCCCACTGAGATCAGGAACAAGACAAAGGTGTTGCTAACACCACTCTTATTCAACATAGTAATTGAAGTTCTAGCCACAGTGATCAGACAAGAAAAAGAAACAATGGGCATCCAAGTTAGAAAAGAGGAAGTAAAACCATCATTATTTGCAGACATGATAGCCAATATAGAAAACCCTATGGTCTCCACAAAAACTATTTGACCTAATAAGTGAATTTGACAAAATATCCAGGTACCAAAATCAATAATTGGAAATCAAGGGCATTTTTTTGTACACCAAAATAAAATATCAGAAAGAGAAGGTAGGGGGAAAATCCCATTTACTATAGCAACAAGAAAAATAAAGTACCTAGGAATAAATTTAACAAAGGAGGTAAAAGAACTGTACTTGAAAAACGTACAACATTGAAGAAAGAAATTAAGGAAGAATGTAAATGAATGGAAGCAGATAGCATTTTCATGGACTGGAAGAATTAGCATCATTAAAATGTCTGTACTACTCAAAGCAATCTATAGATACAATGCAGTTTCTTTAAAATATCAATGACATATTTTGCAGATCTATAACAAATATTTCAAACATTTATATGGAACCAAAAAAAGACCCTGAATGGCCCCAGCACTCTTGAGAAAGAAGAACAAGGTAGGAGGGATCATAATACCCAATATCAAACCATAGTACAAGGTCACTGTAGTAAAAGCAGTGTTTTACTGGTGTAAAACCAAAAATTCAATGGAATAGAATAGAAAGCACCAAAATAAACCCATGTCTCTATGGTCAATTAACATTTGACAATGGGCACATCAGCCTACAATGGGGTGAAAATAGCATCTTCAATAAATGGTGTTGAGGAACTAGACTGGTACATGCAAAAAAAAAAAAGTAAAACTTGGTCACCAACTTACACCATACATGAGAATAAACTCAAAATGCATAAAAGACTTAAATATAAGTTGTGACTTCATTAAATTCCTAGGGGAAAAAATAGGCAGTAAAATTTTGGATATCCCATATAGCAGTGTTTTTGCTAATATATCTCCTAAAGCTAGAGAAATAAGGAAAAATACAAACAAATATATAAAATTAAATATCTTCTGCATGGCTAAAGAATCCATCATTGAAATGAGAAAGGAACTGACTGCATGAGAGAATGTATTTGTCAGTGATAAACTAGACAAGGGTTGGATCTCAAAAATATGTGAAGAGCTCATTTGACTTAACACCAGGAAGACAAACAATCCAATTAAAAAATAAGCAAAAGACCCCAATACACATTTCTCCAAGGAAGACATACAGATGGTCCATAGCCATATGAAGAGATGCTCTACATCACTAGCCATCACGTGGGTGGCTGGGGGTGGGTAGGGCAGGGGAGACTAAAGAGGGAAATATGGAGACAACTGTAATTGAACAACAGCAAAAGAAACCCACAAAGAGATGTCTCCTCACAGCAGACAGAATGACCATCATTAATACATCAACAAACAACAAATACTGGTGACAATGTGGAGTAAAGAGAACTCTAGTGTACTGTTGGTGGGAATGTAGACTGGTGCAGCCAGTGTGGAAAACAATATGGAATTTCCACAAAAAATTCCTGAAAATGGAACTGCCTTTTGACCCAGGGATTCTACTACTAGAAATATACACTAAAAATCCCAAATCACCAACTCAAAAGAAATTATGAACTTCTGTGTTCATAGCCATGCTATTTATGATAGTCAAGTGCTTGAAATAGCTTAAGTGCCCATTAGTAAATGAGTGGATTAAAAAACCATGGTACATTTACACAATGGAATACTATGCAGCAGAAAGAAAGATGGAACTCATACCTTTTGGGACAGCATGGATGGAACTGGAGAATATTATGCTAAGTGAAATATGCCAGGAGGTGAAAGACAAATACCATATGATCTTACCTATAAGAGGAATCTAATGAACAAAATATACTAATGAGCAAAATAGAACCAGAGGCATAGAAACATGGAACAAACTGAAAGTGACTGGAAGGGAGGGGGAAGGGGAATAATGGTGGAAAGAAGGGGAAAGGACTAGTAAGAAAATGTATGAATGATACATGGACATGGAAAAGAATGTAGGGACTGACCATGTGAGTGGGTGAGGGTGGGCTGGGCTGAGGAGGGCAAAGGGGGAAAAATTGTGACAGTTGTAATAAAACAATTTAAAAAATTATTTAATAAATAAAATGACCCATATATATGCTGTCTACAAGAGACTCACCACAGAATAAAAGATTTACACAGGCTGAATGTAAAAGATGGAAAAAATATTTCATGCCAATGGAAACATAAAAAACCTGTGTAGCAGTATTTATAATGGCTTCAAAACAAAAAGCCATAAAAAGAGACAAAGAATATCACCACATAATACTAAAAGGATCAATCCAACAAGAGGATATAACCTTGTAATCATATATGCACCCAATATAGAAGCACATAAATATATAAAGTAAATATTGGAGGACTTTAAGAAAGAGATTGACAGCAATGCATTCATTGCAAAGGATTTTAACACCTCACTGTCACCAATGGATAGATCTTCCAGACAAGAAATCAACAAGGAAACACCTAAATTAAGTGACACATTTGATTGAATGGATTCAATTGATATTTACAGAACATTTCATCCCAAAGTAACAGAATACACATTATTTTCAAGTGCACATGGGTCAGTCTCAAACTTAGACTACACTGTAGGACACAAAAGAAGTCTTAACTAATTCAAAAACTGAAATTATATCAAGCATTTACTCAGATCACAATGACTTGAAATTAGCATTCAATATCAAAAAAATTTAAGAACATTCAAATACATGGAGGCTAAATAACATGTTATTAAATAATGAATGTGTCAACAATAAGATCAATAAGAAATCAAAAAGTACCTGGAACCAAATGAAAATGAATACATAACCTAAACCTATGGGACACAGCAAAATCAGTCCTGAGGAAGAAGTTCATAGCATTATAGGCTTACTTCAAAAAGCAAGAACAGTCTCAAATAAACAATCTAATTCTAAACCTCAAATAACTAGCAAACAATAACAAACAAAGCCCAGAGTGATGAGAAGGGAGTAATCAAGTTCAGAGCAGAGATAAATGACATAGCAACTATAAGAACAATTCAAAAGATCAATGAATCCAGGAGCTGGTTCTTTGAAAAGATAAACAAAACTGATGAACTTTTAGGCAGACTCATCAAGAAAAATAGAGAGAGGATCCAAGTAAATAAAATCAGAAATGAAAGAGGAGAAGTAAAACTGATACCACAGAAATACAAAGTGTTGTAAGAAATTACTTTGAATGACTATATACCAAGAAGTTGGACAACCTGGGGTAAAATGGATAAATTTCTAGAAACATACAATCTTCCAAACCTCAGGAAAAAAGCAGAAAACCTGAATAGACTGATAACAACTAATAAAATGGAAGCAGTAATGAAAAAAAAACTCACAGCAAACAAAAGTCCTGGGCCAGAATGCTTCGCAAACAATTTTTCAATCATTCAAAAAAGAACTAACACCTATGCTTCTCAATTTTTTGAAACTATTTCAAACAATTCAAGAAGGGCAGACTTCCCAAGCTCTTTTTATGAGGCCAATATGAGCATAACTCCATAACTTGGTAAAACACAACAAAGAAAGAAAATTACAAGCCAATATGCATGATGAACATAGATGCTAAAGTCCTCAACAAAATATTAGGAACAGGATCAAACAATACATTAAAAAAGATCATTCACCATGGTCAAGGATGCAAGATTGGTACAATATTTTCAAACCAAGAATTGTGACACATTGCATAAACAAAATGAAAGGTGTAAATCACATGATTGTGTCAGTAGATGCAGAGAAAGCATTTGATAAAATTCAGTACCCATTTATGATAAAAGATTATCAGCAAAGTGGGAATAGAGGGATTATACCTCAATATAATAAAGGCCAGTTATGCAAAACCTACAGTTAACAACATACTCAATGGGCAAAAACTAAAGTGTTCCCCTTAAGCTCAGGAACAAGACAGGGATGTCCACTTTTGCCACTATTATTCATCATTCATTCATTATTCTAGCCACGGTGATCAGACAAGAAAAAGAAAGAAAGGATTTCCAAATCAGAAAGATGGAAGTAAAACTCTCATTATTCACAGAAAGCATGATATTGTACATCTAAAGACTTCACACACACAAATAAAAACTATTAGACCTAATAAATGAATTCAGCAATGTATCAGGATACAAAATCAATACTCAGATGTATAAAGAACCCATGGACAAAGCCAAAGGGGGATAGGATTCAGGGTAGGAAGTGAGGGGAAAATGGAGATGACTGACTTGAACAACAATAAAATAAAAAATAAATAAAATATCCCTAGAACAAAAACCATAAAGTTAAAGTAGGTTTAACAAAAAGAAACAAAAAGAAAAGAAATTGATGGCATTTTTAAATTTTTTATGGCATTTTTAAGGCCAAAAATGAGCTATCAGAAAGAGAAACTAAGAATACAATCCTGTTTACTGTTGCAACAACAACAACAAAAAATAAGTTATCTAGGAATAAATTTAACGAAGGAGTTAAAAGACCTGTACTCAGAACACTATAGGACACTAAAGAAAGAAATTTAGGGAAATACAAAAAAAGTGAAAGCATATATAGTGCTCATGGATTAGAAGACTTAATATCATTAAATTCTTCATAATACCCAAAGCTATTGATAGGTTCGATGTAATTCCTGCTATAATACCAATGGCATATTTCACAGAACTGGAACAAATGTTCCAAATACTTATATGGTACAAAAAAAGACACTAAGTAACCTAAGCAATCTTGAGAAATAAGAACAAAGTTAGAGGAATCACAATACCTCATATCAAACTATACTATAAGGCCACTGTAGTAAAAAAAAACAGTGTTTTTTTTATTGTTCAAGTACAGTTGTCTCCATTTCTCCCCATCACTCCTCCCCACCCCAGCCATCCACACTTCCCACCCTTGATCATACCCCTTTTGGTTTTGTCCATGTGTCCTTTCTATATGTTCCTTAAAACCCTTCCCCCCAGATATAAACACATGTTTTATGGTCAATTAATATTTGACAAAGGAGACAAGAGTATAAAAAAAATGGGATAAAGAGAATCTGTTTAACAAATGTCATTGGGAAAACTGGACTGTTACATGCAAAAACAGTGAAACTAGAGAGCCAACTTACACCATACACAAAAATAAGCTCAAAATGGATAAAAGACTTAAATATAAGTCATAAACCATAACACCCTAGAAGGAAATGTAGACAGTAAAATTTCAGATATCATGTGTAGGAATATTTTTCCAATGTATCTCCTAGGACAAGGGAAATTAAAAAATAAAGAATGAGACTACATAAAATTGAAGAGCTTCTGCACAGCTAAAGAAACCTTAATCAAAATGAAAAAGGAAGCCACTTTATGGGAGAACATATTTGTGAAAGATACATCAGACAATGGTGTAATCTCCAAAATACATTAAGAACTCATATTACTCAACATCTGGAAGGCAAAAATATCCAATTAAAAATGGGCAAAGAACCTGAACAGACACTTCTCCAGACAAAATATACAGTTGACCCTTAAACATGTGAAAAAATGCTCAACTTCACTAGCCATCAGAGAGATGCAAATTAAAACCAAAAGAGATAATGTATCACCTCACAACTGTCAAAAGGGTTATCATTAATAAATCAACAAACAACACATGCTAGTGAGGTAGTGGAGGAAAAGGAACCCTAGTGCACTCTTGGTGGGAATGTAGAATGGTGCAACCATTGTGGAAAAGACTATGGTATTTCCTCAAAAAACTAAAAATAGTATTGCCTTTTGACCCACTGATTCCATGGCTGGGAATACACCTGAAGAATCCTGAAACACCAATTCAAAAGAAGCTATGTACCCCCATGTTCATTGCAGCACAATTTGCAAAAGACAAGTGCTGGGAAGGGTTTAAATGTGCATCAGTAGATGAGTGGATCAAAAACTGGTGGTACACTCACCAAGGGAGATGGCAGCAAGGTAGATGGAAGCGAAGTCCACTTCCTCTAGCACATGGGTGAAATACCTAGCTCACCTTCTAAGAAACAGAGTGAACAGCCAATGGTATTCCAGAATATATGAAGAATGGACACCAAAAATTATAGAGGACATTGTAAAATCAGACCTTGAGACATTAATACCTGGAATGGAGAAAAGGCCAAGTTAGACACAAACAGGAATCATCCCAACAACAAAGACAGTGAGACAAATTTCACTTTACTACTCCAGAGAACTTGGGAGGTGGGAGTGGTAAACACAAGTACATCTGCTGGAAAAGGAAACCCAACAAAGGAACCACCAACAGATAACAACAGAAGGTAAAGGAGGGAGTGGAAGCCACACTAACCTCAATCCAGGACCAATCTGGAAATACAACTAAAAGACGGAGAAATTACCCACAACAAACAAATGAACAAGAGTGAGAGAGAATACTCAAAACCTTGTACACATAGAAGAATCAGCTTCAACACAACTTGTCCACACCTGCACAACAGAATACAAGAAGTGGTGGCTGGAGTGATCCTCAGTTAACCAGCTGGAGGGAAGACCCAACAAAGAAAGACTCAATAACAATTAAAACCCAAAGACATACAGAGAGCCAACATAAATGACAGCCCAAGACCAGCGATCTCAGGAGATTAAGGAGAATGCACTGCTGAATCTCACAGATACTATACTATAGAAGTTCACACCATAAACCCAGGCAGTCAGAACAGATCAATTTAAGAAGCAGAGGCTAACAAGAAGAGTCTCATAAACAATGGGAAGACAAAGAAACAACCCCCAAATGAAAGGAAAGGAGGAAGCCTCAGAAAGAATGCTGAATGAAATAGAGGCAACTCAACTATCAGATATTGAGTTCAAAGCAATGGTTATCAGGAAGCTCAATGAGCTCACAGAGAATTACCAGAAACTACAGGGAAAATACAACGAACTCACTGCAAACTATATCAACACAAAAAAGGAGATAGAAACTATCAACAAGGGCCAAGAGGAAATGAAGAATACAATTTCTGAACTGAAGAACACAGTAGAAGGAATCAAAAGCAAGCTTGATGAATCAGAGGATTGGATCAGCGAGTTGGAGGACAAGGTAGGAAAAAACACCCAGAAAGAGCAAGAAAAGGAAAAGAGGCTCAGAAAGAATGAAGAGGGATTAAGGGGAATGGCAGGACAAGGATACCAGAAGGAGAAGAAGAGCAAGCGATAGAAAACCTGTTTGAAAAAGTAATGATGGAAATCTTTCCTAGTTTGATGATAGAAAAAGTCACACAAATCCAGGAATCACAGAGAGTCCCAATCAAGAGGAACCCAAAGAGGCCCATGTCAAGACACATCATAATTAAGATGGCAAAATTCCAAGACAAAGAGAGACGCTTAAAGACAGGACCAGAGAAAAAGGAAGTAACATACAAGGGAGCCCCAAAGTGTTAGAAGCTGACTTCTGAATGGAAACGCTCCAGCCAAATAAGAATGGCAAGAAATATTCCAAGTAATGAGAACCAGAGGCCTGCACTCAAGACTACTTTACCCAGCAAAGCTCTCATTCAAGATAAAAGACCAAATAAGGAGCTTCACAGACAAAAAAAATCTAAAAGACTGAACCTCCACCAAACCAGCTCTGCAATAGATGCTAAAGGGACTGCTTTAAGGAAAGGAAGGAAAGGAGAGAGAGAGAGAGAGAGAGAGAGAGAGAGAGAGAGAGAGAGAGAGAGAGAGAGAGAGAGAGAGAGAGAGAGAGAGAAACACAGGTATGAAAATGCCAATGAATAAGTACCTATGAGTAATAACCTTAAATGTAAATGGATTAAATGCTCCAGTCAAAACACATGGAATACCTGAATGCATAAGAAAGCATGACCCACACATATGCTGCCTACAAGAGAGCCACCTCAGGACAAAAGACTTACACACACTCAAAGTAAAGGGCTGGAAACAAATTTTCCAAGTAAACAGACATGAAATAAAAGCCAGCACAGCAATACTCTCTTCAGACAAAACAAACCTCAAAGAAAGGGTGATAAAAAGAGACCCAGAGGGTCACTTCATAATACCCAAGGGAAGTATCCACCAAGAAGACATAAACATTGTAAATATATATGTACCCAACATAGGAGCACCCAAATTCATAAAGAAAATCTTGGAGGACTTCAAGAAACATATTCACAGCAATGAAATTATAGTAGGGGATTTTAACACCCCACTGTCAAAAATGGACAGTTCTTCCAAACAAAATGTCAACAAATACATTCTGGCATTGAACAATGCACTAGATAAAATGGACTTAACTGATATATAGAGAGAGCCCTTCATCCCAAAGAAGCTAAATACACATTCTTTTCAAATGCATATGGAACATTTTCAAAGAGAGACCACATGATAGGACACAAAACAAGCCTCAACAAATTCAACAAAATTGAAATTATACCAAGCATTTTCTCCAACCACAAGGGACTGAAACTAGAAACCAACCCCAAGGAAAAGAACCCAAAACACTAAAAACTATGGAGATTGAATAGCATGCCACTAAACAATGAATGGGTCAAGAATGAAATTAGGGAGGAAATCAAAAAGTTTCTGGAAATAAACAAAAATGAACTCAAAACAACCCAAAACTTATGGGACACAGCTAAGGTAGTCCTGAGAGGGAATCTCATAGCGATACAGGCCTACCTAAAAAAGATAGAAACATTTCAAACAAACAACCTAACCGTACACCTAAAGAATTTGAGGAACAACAACAAAGACAGCCCAGAGCAAGTAGAAGGAAGAAAATAACCAAAATCACAGCAGAATTAAATGTCATAGAGACTAAAAGCACAATTCTAAGGATCAATGAATCCAGGAGCTGGTTCTTTGAAAAGATAAGCAAAATCAACAAGCCTTTAAGCATGCTCATCAAGATAAAAAAAAGAGGACCCAAATAAACACAATCAGAAATGAAAGAGGAGAGATTACAATTGATACCACAGAAATACGAAGAACAGTATGCTAAGAAATTTGAAGACCTAGGTGAAATGGACTGATTTCTAGAAAAATATAATCTTCCAAAACTCAATGAAGAAGAAGCAGAAAGCCTGAACAGACCAATAACAGCAGACAAGATTGAAACAGGAATCAAAAACTCCCAACACACAAAAACCCTGGACTGGATGGTTTCACAGGAGAATTCTACAAAGCATTAAAGGGGGAGCTAAGCCCTATCCTTCACAGACTATTCCAAAAAATCCAAAATGATGAAAGACTCCCAACCTCTTTTTATGAAGCCAGCATCATCCTAATCCCAAAACCAGATAAAGACACACAAAGAAAGAAAACTTCAGGCCAATATCACTGATGAACACAGATGCCAAAATCCTCAACAAAGTATTGGAAAACCTCATCCAACAATACATTAAAAATATAATACACCATGACCAAGTGGGATTCATCCCAGGGATGCTAGGATGGTTCAACATTCACAAATCAGTAAATGTAATACATCATATAAGCAAAAGCAAAGAAAAAAATCACATGATCATATCAACAGATGTGGAAAAAGCATATGATAAGATACAGCACCCATTTATCATAAAAACATTCAGCAAAGTGGGAATAGAGGGAGGATTCTTCAACATAATATAGGCCATATATCAGACACCTACAGCCAATATCATTCTCAATGGGCAAAAACTAAAATCTTTTCCACTAAGATCAGGAACAAGACAAAGTTGTCCACTTTCACCACTTTTCAATATAGTATTCACCACTATTCAATATAGTATTGGAAGTCTTGGCCACAGCAATTAGACAAGAAAAGGAAATAAAAGGCTTCCAAATTGGAAAGTATGAAACAAAACTATCATTGTTTGCAGATGACATGATAGTGTACATAGAAAATCCTATAGACTCAGCAAAAAAGCTGCTCGACCTAATAAATGAATTTGGCCTAACAGCCAGATACAAAGTCAATATCCAGAAATGAAAGACATATTTGTATACCAACAATGAAACAGCAGAAGCAGAAATCAAGAAAAAAATCCCATTTGATATAGCAAAAAGAAAAATAAAATACCTAGAAATAAACCTAACCAAGGAGCTAAAACACCTGTACTCAGAAAACTACACAACACTGAAGAAAGAAATCAAGGAAGACACAAACACATGGAAACATATACCATATTCATAGATTGGAAGAATTAACATCATCAAAATGTCCATATTACCCAAAGCAATGTACAGATTCAATGCCATAGGTATTCAAGTGCCAATGGCATATTTCACAGACATAGAACAAACACTTCAAAAATTTATATGGAATGATAAATGACCCTGAATAGCTGCAGCAATTTTGAGAAAGAAAAGCAAAGTAGGAAGGATCACAATACCTGATACCAAACTGTATACAAAGCCACTGTAATCAGAACAGACTGGTACTGCCATAAAAATAGGCACAAGGACCAGTAGAATAGAACAGAGAGCCCAGAAATAAGCCCAAGACTCTATGGTCAATTAATATTTGACAAAGGGGGCAGCAACATAAAATGGAGTACAAATAGCCTCTTCAACAAATGGTGTTGGGAGAACTGAACAGCTACCTGCAAAAGAATGAAACGTGAGCACCAACTTACACCATACACAAAAATAAACTCAAGGTGGATAAAAGATTTAAATATAAGCTGTGACACCATTAAAGTCCTAGAGGAGAACATAGGGAGGAAAATCTTAGATATTCCATGCAGCAATATTTTCACTGATGTGTCCCCTAGAGGAAGTGACACAAAGGAAAGAATAAACAAATGGGATCTCACCAAAATAAAAACCTTCTGTACAGCTAAAGTAAACAGCATTAAAAGGAAATTAGAACCAACCATATGGGAAAACATATTTGCCAGTGATACCTCAGACAAGTGTTTGATCCCCAAAATATACCCTGAACTCACATGACTCCACTCTAAGAAGACAAGCAACCCAATTAAAAAATGGACAAAGCTCCTGAACAGACACTTCCCCAAGGAGGACATACAGAGGGTCCAGAGACACATGAAAAGACGTTCAGTATTCCTAGCTATCAGAGAGATGCAAATTGAAATCACAATGAGATACCACTTCACACTGATCAAAATGGCCATCATAAACAAATCAACAAACATCAAGTGTGGGAGAGGTTGTGGAGAAATAGGAGTCCGAGTGCACTGTTGGTGTGATTGCAGACTGGTATAACCACTATGGAAAGCAGTATGGAATTTTCTAAGAAAACTAAAAATGGATCTTCCTTTTGACCCAGCAATTCCACTGCTAGGATTATATCCTAAGAACCCTGAAACACCAAGCCAAAAAGAACCTCTGCACCCCAATGGTCATAGCAGCACAGTTTACAATAGCCGAATGCTGGAAGCAACCTAAGTGCCCATCAATAAATGAATGGATCAAAAACTATGGTACATTTACACAATGGAATTCTATGCAGCAGAAAGAAAGAAGGAGCACCTACCCTTTGCAACAGCAATGATGGAACTGGAGAGCATTATGCTAAGTGAAATAAGCCAGGTGTTGAAAGAGAAATACCATATGGTCTCACCTTTCATAGGAGCCTAATCAACAAAACAAACAAGCAAGCAAAATATAACCAGAGACATTGAAATAAAAAACAAAGTGACAGCAGAGGGGAGAGGGGAGGGAATTTCAAGGAAAAAAGGTGAATGCTTTGTAAGAACAAGTATAAAGGACACATGGACAATAACAAGGGAGGGTGGAAATGGGAGGGTGGTGGGGAGGACTGGGGGGTGGGCTGGGATGTGGGTAAAGTGCAGAAAACTGTACTTGAACAACAATTAATGTAAAAATAAAAATAAAATAAATGGTGGTACATTTGCACAATGGAATTCTACACAGCAGAAAAAAAGAAGGAATTCTTATGTTTTCTGACAACATGGATGGAACTGGAAAGTATTATGCTAAGTAAAATAAGCCAGTTGGTGAAAGACATATACTATATGATCTCATTTATCGGTGGACTATAATGAACAAAATAAGCTAACATGCAAGAATAGATTCAGAGGCATAGAAATGTGGAAGAGACTGACAGCTGTAAGAGAGGAGGTTGGACTCATTACAACTTCCAGCCAAGATGGAGGCATAGGTAGATACACTTTGCCTCCTTGCAGAACCAAAAGAAGGACCAGAAATTTAAAAACAATAAATAACTATAACTACCAGTAAATCAAACTGTATGGAAGTCTGACAACCAAGGAGTTAAAGAAGAAACATTCATCCAGACTGGCAGGGAGGGTGGAGATGGGCAGCCGGGTTGAAGAGGACAAGTGGTAAGGCAGTGGCAGGAGGACTGGGGTGCATGAGGTGGTGGCTTGGCCGAATGGGTGGTCCAGTGTTTGTGTGCGGGTAAAACAGGAAGAACAACCAGGGAGTGAGACAGACCACTCAACCCAACGTTCCCGAGTGGGAAAATAAAACCTGAAGGCTTCTGACTGAAAAAACCTGTGGGGGTTGAGGAGGCAGGAGAAACTTTCAGCCTCACAGGAGAGTCCATTGGAGAGACCCACAGGGTTCTAGAACATACGCAAACCTACTCACCTGGGGATGAGTACCACAAGGGCCAAACTTGCTTCTGTGTAGCCAAAGAAGTGACTGAAAGCCCGCCAAGGGCTGAGCGAGCGTCATTGTTCCCTTTTGGACCCCTCCCCCACAGACAGTACCACAACACAGCAACCTAGGTTGCCCCCCCACAAATACCTAAGGCTCTGCCCTTTACAATATAACAGGCATGCTGAGATTATATATATATTATATATATATAATATATATATAATATATATATAATATATATATAATATATATATATATCCCAAATGAAAGAACAGATCAAAGCTCCAAAAATAGAACTAAGTAATAAAGAGATACATCTCAGATGCAAAGTTCAAAACACTGTCAATCAGGATGCTCACAGAAATGGTTGAGTATGGTAGTGAAATAGAGGAAAAAGTGAAGGTGATGCAAAATGAAATAAAGGAAAATGTACAGGGAACTGACAGTGAAGGGAAGGAAACTGGGGCTCAAATCAACAGTTTGGATCAGAAGGAGAAATAAAGAAGGAGAAATAAACATTAAACCAGAACGAAATGCAGAAATAAGAATTCAAAAAAAAATGAGGAGAGGCTTAGGAACCTCTGGGACAACTTTAACTGTCCCAACAACTAAATCATAGGGATGCTGAAGGAAAAGAGGAAGAGCAAGAAGTTGAAACTTATTTGAAAAAATAATGAATGAAAACTTCCCCAATCTGGCAAAGGGAATAGTCTTCCAGGAAACCCAGGAAGTTCAGAGAATCCCAAAGAGGTTGGACCCAAGAAAGCACATACCAAGGCACATCATAATTACATTACCCAAGATGAAAGATAAGGAGAGAATCTTAAAAGCAGCAAAAGGAGAGTTACCTACAAAGGAATTCCCATAACAGTATCAGCTGATTTCTCAAAAGAATCCTTGCAGGCAAGAAGGGGCTGGAAAGAAGTGTCTGAAGGCATGAAAGGCAAGGACCTACATCCAAGATTACCCTATCTGGCAAAGCTATTAATTGGAGTGGAAGGGCAGATAAAGTGCTTCCCAGAAAAGGTCAAGTTAGAGTTCATCACCACCAAGCCTTCATTATATGAAATGTTAAAGGGACTTATCTAAGAAAAAGAAGATGATCAAAACTCTGAATAGTAAAATGACAACAAACTTATAACTATCAACAACTGAACCTAAAAAAAAAAAAAGTGAACTAAGCAAACAATTAGAACGGGAACAGATTCACAGAAATAGAGATCACATGGAGGGTTATCAGCAGGAAGGTGGAGGGGGGAGAATGGGGGAAAAGATACAGGGAATAAGAAGCATAATTGGTTGGCACAAAATACACAAGGGGAGGTTAAGAATAGTATGGGAAATGGAGAAGCCAAAGAACTTATATGTATGACCCACAGACATGAACTAAGGTTAGGGAATGATGGTGGGAGGTGGGGTACAGAGCAGAGGGGAATAAAGGGGAGAAAAAATGGGACAACTGTAATATCATAATCAGTAAAATATATATTTAAAAAGAGGGGAAGGTGGAGGCAGGCTAGTTGAAATCAACAATGTGGAGATTGACTGTGCAATTCAGGTAGGTGGGGGCCAAGGGGAAATATTGGGACCACTGTAATAGCATAAACAATAAAACATTTACAAAATAAAAGATACAGATCATGAATGGAAAGAAAAAAAACAGGGAATATTAGAAACTGATCCCCCATGCTAAAGGAAAAATTCAGAGAAGACCTGAGAAAACCTTAAGTTTATACCTCAGGCAGATCCTTGGCACAGCCTACAACAATTAGTAAAATAAAAACAATAAACAAAAGCAATAATAAAAAACAGAAAACCCTGAGGAAGGAAGAAGAATGTGATTTACAAAATTACCATATCATTAGGTTCAAATACCCAGTTTTCAACAACAACAATAATGACATGGTACACAAAGAAAAAGATAAGTATAGTTCATTCAAAGGGAAAAAAATAAGCCAACAGAGATGGGGCCAGGGCTGGAAGACCATGAGGGCTCCACTGTTTTGGGACAAGTGTGGGCACTGAGGCTGTGATTCCGCCTGTAGGGGACCCCTGGCTGCAACTCTACCCAGGGATGGCCTCATAGGCTAGGAAGACACTGAGGAGGCCCAGAGGGACATAAGGGCAGGGGCAGAGGCCATGTAGTCTCCTTTGGGGGCATCAAATTGCAGTGGAATGCAATTTGGTCACAGGTTTCCCGATTGATGTTAGTTGCTGGACAACCTGGCCACTGGGGAAGTTGGGGGAGCCACAGCTCTAGCTGAGTAGGACTTCATTGATCTTAGCAGAGACACCAGGCTGACCCCCACCACAGTGCTGGCCAGGGGTCCTCACAGGCCCTCTACCACAAAAAGGGCTAGAATTGCAGCTGGCTACCACCCCTGCCTTCCTTGTCCTCCTTCTGCAGGAAGATTGAGTCAGAGGGAGTACCATTTGCCCATAAAAGGAGGGGCCTTGGCTTCTGGGTGATAGTGCCCTCAAAGATGACGCTAGGAATGATGACACATGGGTCTGTGGTTCCATAGGGATTTTAAGGAAACAGAGGAGCAGCTATAAGAAAATGGAAGAATAAATGGTGCAAATTGTGGCACCGACCTGTATGTGTCAAACTTCACTCATGAGAACTTACATTATTGTAATTTGCATTCAGCAGTACCTGTTCCTGAAAATGAAAACCTCCCATCTGGAAGGAATAGTGCATCAGATGGCAAAATCAACAAAAAGCAGTAGAACAATGATGCTAGAACTTAATTTATCAGAGCATGCTTATAAAAGAACACAGAATAGTAAACAAAGGATATTTTATTTATGGGGTTATCTCCATTTTCCCTCTTGTAACATGAGGAAGATAATAGTATCTTCTCATTTGACTGTTGTGAAGGCAAATATGTAGCACAGCTCCTGTCACATATAACAGTGGTGGACAGGGGACTTCAGGGAGTGTTCCACCCTGAGGGCAGGTTAAAAGAGACACCGCTGCAGAGAATTTAAAAGCAATAATAAAATTCACTAGAAGTCAGTCTGCTTTTTATTAGTGCCATGTAAAATAACACACCCCTGCCCATGAGGGCAATCTATTTACAGACTTGGCATCTCCTTTCTTATACCTCCTTTCTTACACTTACAACATTCTTAAAAGTAAAAAGACATAAAATTTGGACTTATAAAGTAGAAGATATCCAAAAAATATAAAACATACTTCTTTACTATGTTCTAACTGCAAGGCAAAGTGATATAGTTTATCTTAAGAAAAGTCAGCAGGTGTAAAAGAAATGGAGATAAGACCATAGAATTCATTGTCAATAACATACGAGCTTTTCCTGCACTCCCAAGACCTATTCCCCAAAAATTCTAGGAAGAGCTAGCAAAGGCAGGAAGAAGAAATTAGAGTTGCTGGAAACAGAGATAGAAGCCCCAGTGACAAGTGAAGCTGGAAGGGTACAAGTGAGGGGCAAGTTGACATTTTTCTTTGAAGAAGCAGAAAATGGTTTTATTTTTCTTTTTTCTCTTTCTTTCTTTCTTTCTTTCTTTCTTTCTTTCTTTCTTTCTTTCTTTTTCTTTCTTTCTTTCCTCCTTTATCTTCATCTTCTTCAATAGAGTAAATGATAGTCTATAGGAATCATTTTCAGAACAGTTTATTTTTCTGTCATTGATTGAAAACTTGTGTTTTATACTGTTAGCAGTTACTGGATTCAAGGACACCAGAACTTTATGGTTTTGTAATATGTTTAGAAGGGAAATCAGTATCAATTTGCTAATGTTTAGAATAAGTTTGTTTTAGATACTGAGACATAAATAAATGGTGCCATGATAAATATGCAACTGGTACAGATAATTTCTTTCACCAACCACTCCTTTTTCTACCTTACTAATTCTTTCTTTTAAGATTTTATTTTATTTTATTTATTTTTAGAGAGGGGAAGAGAGAGCGAGAGAGAAACATCAATGTGTGGTTGCCTCTCGTGCACCCCCTGCTGGGGACCGAGCTTGCAACCCAGGCATGTGCCCTAGACTGGGAATCGAACTGAGGACCCTTTCTTTCACAGGTCAGCACTCAATCCACTGAGCCATACCAGCCAGGGCAACTTCCTTACTACTACTTAGAAAATCAATTCCCCCATATCTCTGGGTCCTCTATATGTTATACATTTTTTTCCTGCCCCATTTGGATATAACTGATAAGGATGGACACATAACCCCACAGATACCAGGTTGGAATCTAGGCCTAGAGAAGTTTAATAAATGAAATTTCAGAACCTGGGAAGGGACAGCCATTCATTCCCTGGGAGTTCTCAGGCAGGAAAGCTGGTTCCCTGGAGTGAGGTAGGAGTGCACAGAGAAGAAGAGCAGTGACCCCATAGGGCCTTGGAGAACTGGAATACTGATTTTGGGAACACTTTCCAATTCTTGCTCTGTTGATGTCCTTCTTTGCTTCCTGTACTTTGGTTTTATGAAATAAACATGTTTCTTTCCAATTAGCAGCCTGATTTTTCCTTTAGCTAACTTGACTTGGTTTCTGATTTTTCCGGGGGTGAGGTGGGGAAAGATGTGGGCAAACAAATGATTATAGAACAACAAATATTTTCCCTCATACTACTGGTAAGGATGGCCAGACAATGTTAGAGTCCATCGCTTTCATGATGCAGCATTGTAATTCAATCTGAACTTCACATGTGAATCAGAGTGCATATTTACAGGTGGTAGGGGATGGACATCAAATGAAGATTTTATCCTTCTTGTAAACACTGCAAAAATGAAATTATAAACTGCATGTAAACCATTCCCAGAATCACCCTGTGAGATGGGAAAACTGGCTCTAAGAAAGCAATGAAATTTGCTCATGGTCATATATCTACAAAGGGGCCCAAAGAAAGCTTGAAGGCAGGGGTGACAGTGACTTCTTAAATACCTGATACAGCACAGCCTCATATCAGCATGGAAGCCTGAGCTGCGGTGCTAGAGCCATGCCAGGAGTCCAAGCCCTGTGCTGTATGCTCTGTTGCATAATTGTGGGAAGGTTCCAGGGTCCCTGTGGGAGAAGTACAAGTGGTCTCTGCAAAGGTAGGAAATAAACGTTCAGGGACCTTAGAACTGTGGCTGCTTGCTAACTAATACAGAAGTATCACAGGATTTTAGCCATCCTTATATCCATTCTGATGCCTGAATATCCACCATGCCTAAACATGGCTTGTGATTTCAAATCAAGCCTATTTCTAGAACACAGAATTAAATAATGTGCTCTTCAAGATAAGTCTTACTATGTTATTATTGAAATAAAATGTATAGTCACATGACTCACAAAAGATGCAAGCACTTGCCTTTCATGGGAAGTTTGCATAATTTATAAGTCTTGGTCACCCTTAAACTGAAGAGTGGAGAGGAGAAAGGATGGCAGGTGCTATACATAGGAAGGCTCAGTGGCGTTTCTGGTCTCAAGTCACAGAAGCCATTGCCTTGGCCTTTTAAAACTCTCTACAACAATATCAATAAGGACACATTCTTTGATCACTGTCATCAACCAATCCAGAGTCAATATTTTCTTGGATTATGTAGAGTCAACAGATCTAAGTAAACATTCTTTTTTTACTTTGGCAATCAAGGAACTGAGTCTGGGATATATGAGAACTTCATTTTGTCCGTTCTAAAATTGTGCAACCAGCCATATGACAGTGTGTTTATACCAATGTGAGTGGATTGTAAAGGCAGCTAGGGGATTAATATTTCTTGAATTATGTTATGAACCACACTTTGTATTAGAAACAGAAAATACAAAGAAATGATTCAACAAACATGACTGATTCAGGGGAAAATCTCATAAAGAGACCATTTCAATATAATATGGCAACATGTAATATAAATTGGCAAAATTTTTCCTTTTATATTCACCTTTCCATGAGCTATACTTTGTACCTACTCCCTTGGGCTCAATGGTACTTCAGCCTGGTTCTATTTCCAGAGAAAATAAAAGATAGAGGTTTGGTCCTGAAGAAGATCATCAGGGGAGAACAATATAGTTTCTTCAGGCAAAAGGAAAGTAACTTCAGACGCAGGAAGAAGCATGTTTCTATTGACAAAAGAAGCTTGGAAGGATTCAGGAGCTCAAGCTTCCCAGGTTTACTGGAATCTTACCATGTGTTCCCTTCTCACTCACAAGATTTATAATTACAGGTCATAAATATACCTTAGCCCTGTAATTATAAAAGATAAAGACTTCTTTGGTCAACAACAAAAACTTTCTGGTTTCTTACCAGGATTTTAGGATGAAAATTAAATCCTTCAGCTCATCATTTTCTTTATCAAAGTCCCCCAGAACATTCTGGAACAACTAACATACATCTACTTTTAACTAAAATGTTCCCTGACATCAACTGCTTGGTCACTAACATCTTGCCTTCTACAGGCACTTAATCGACAGTGTCAACAGTGATAACTTAAGTAGCTACCACAGGAATGGTTTACCAGTAGCTCTTTCACCACTGGCAGGAGGATCATCAGTTACATCTAATCAGAATAAAACAATTAATTAATCTAAAATTAGCACAGAGAAACTAAACTTAAGTTTGTTTTTTTGAAACAGTTCTGGATAATTTCTGTTATCAGAATTTGATCAAGGAAGAAGAACCACTACGAGAAAAAGAGAATAAAAGTATATTAGAGGGATTTTACTCTAAAAAATTGTAAGACCTAGTAAAGACATATGAAAACTTGTAGCTTTCTGAATCTGGTTGTTCTTCTGATTCACTATAGGTGATTTAGAAAAAAAAATAGACAAAATCAGGAAGACAGCCAAGGGGCGGGGGGAGGAGATAGAGGGATTGAGCAAAAAGGAAAAATGACTCATGGACATGGATAACAGCATGGTGATTGCAAGGGGGAGGTGGGTAAAAGGGGACTAAATGGTAATGAAAAATGAAATAAAAAGTTTTTAAAAAATCAACCAAACTAGTGGCTTTATTTATAACTCTAAAACTGGAAGCAACCTTCAACAGATGAATGGTAAAAAAAAAAAAAAAAAAAAAAAAAAAAAAAAAAAAAAAAAAAAAAAAAAAAAAAAAAAAAAAAAAAAAAAAAAAAAAAAAAAAAAAAAAAAAAAAAAAAAAAAAAAAAAAAAAAAAAAAAAAAAAAAAAAAAAAAAAACCTGTGGTACATCCATACAATAGTATATTATTAAACAATAAAAAGAAATAAACTATCAAGTCATGGATGAACCTTAAATTCCTATTAATAAGTAAAAGAAATCAGCCTGAAAGGCTATGTATTATATTACTTCAATTATATGATTTTCTGGAAAAAGAAAACCCTAGAGGTGGTAGAAAGATCAGTGGTTGCCAGGATTCGAGGGAGAGAGGACAGCTGAATTGCTGAAGTATAAGGGATTGTTTTGGGCAATAAGACTATTCTGTATGATATTGTAATAATAAATAAATGCATTTGTCAAGGCTCATAGAACATTACAGAGCAAAGAATAAATCTTAATGTATGCACACTTTAAAAAATTCACTTAGGAGATTGGCTGATGCCAGTAGGGAATTCAGATTATGACAACTGTATGAGACAACCTCACAAAAGGGGGTAGGAGGGCAAATATGCTGACTGAGAATCAGACTTCCAATGATAGACAATTAGAAAAGCTCTGTCTGACAGGCCTGGCTGGGAAATTGCCCTTTCTAACCCAGATTTGGTGACAGATAGTACAGTGCAGTCTCTGAAAAGAGAGGTAGTGAAGAACCCAGACCCCCATCCATCATTGATTTTACACATAGCTGCATCCGTGGCTCAGGTGTTTCTATTTAGAGGCCTTTTTATTGAGGCCCTCAGCTAAGGCCTTCCTCATGAGCCTCAATTGAGATCTCCTCATTGGGACAGAGGGTAGAGGTAAGCCTTGGGGGCACTTTTCACCACTCTGATGCAGTAGCCAGTATTTTTCCTCTTTCTCTCCCTCTCCTTCTCTCTCTCCCTCATTCTACTCCTCCCCAGGTCCACATATACACATGGCTTAGTGTACACACAAATATTTTCTCGCTCCGTTAGCTGAAAGGGCCTAGAAGCAATAACACCCCTATAATAATAAGCACATTTAGCACTCAGGTCTTGGTTTCTAATACCATGCGCTAATAAAAGGAAAAGGAGATTCTTGAAACACTGGTTAATTTTATGACTATGACATAAAATAATAAGATGAGCCTGGAGTCTTATAGTGCTATAAAAAAACCCCACAATGATGAGAATATGTCAAAAGGACACACACACCAACTAAAGGAGCTTCCAATGGCAAAAGTTGGAGTAAAGTTTAAAACAAATATGCATGAATCCATGCCAACATAAATAAGTAATTGCATAAATAACTAAATAAATCTCTCATGCAGAAGAATTTTAAATAATTTATGCAGATATTCTGCCCTCAAGAAATGGAGTATGACTCCTAACTCCTTAAGTGTGGCATGTACCTGGTTACTTTTTTCCAAAGAATATGGTAGACAGAAGCGGGGGGAGAGTAACTTTGTAGTGAAGAAACCTGAGAAACATTACCTTAGTTGGGTGGTCAAGGTCAATATCATCATTGGTAGCATACACCTTTAATGTGATGTGATGAAAATAGAATTTCACCTGTCTTCTTCCTCCCCAAAACACATAACCCCACCCTAATCATGCAAAAACAAGACTTCAAACAAGACCCAATGGAGGGACATTCTAAAAAACACCTGACCTACTCTTTCTCAAAACTGCCAAGGTAATCAAAAACAAAATGTAAGAAACTGACACAGCCAAGAAGGAGCCTAAGGAGACATTATAGCTAAATGCAGCATGGAATCCTGGATGGGATCCTGGAACATAACAGTACATTAAGCAAGAACTAAGAAAATCTGCATATAGTCAGAGAAATTCCAAGATGGCTGCAGAATAGGTGAAAGCTACACTCACTTGCTCCTGGCCCCAAACTAGATTTACAGCTAATTTATAGAGCAATGAACCTGGATAACCAACTGAAGTCTAGCTGAACTGAAATATAAACAAGGATTTAGAGAAGAGGCCATGTAGAGATTGGTAAGAAGGACAGAGATCTGCAAAGGGCTAGCCCCCACACCCAAGCGCAGTGGCAGCTGGAGGGATATTGCAGCTGAAAAACTCCCTTCCCTAGGAGCATGAGGTCTCAACCCTATGCAGGAAGCCCAAACCCAGAGCAACAGAGATAGGAAGAGGAGCCTATGAAGCAATGTCAAACTCATTTTCACCAGGGGCCACATCAGCCTCACGGTTGCTTTCAAAGGGCCAGATATAATTTTAGGACTGTATAAATGTAACTACTCCTTAACAGTTAAGCGAGAGCTCGGTGCTGCCACCGGGTAGAAACAAGGTGTCAGGCCAGATTCGGCCCATGGGCCTTATGTTTGCAACCTGTGCTACTCAACATCTGGTGGTGAAAATCAGTGGGGATTCAGTCCACCTGGGAGACCCAGACACCACCTTTTCAGGGGTGAGCACTCTTATTATTACGTACCAGCTTGGATAGTGCATTGCATGGTCTCTGACAATTGGTGAACCTACTCTGCCATACTTGGGTTCTGTGCCAGCAGTGACTGTTAGGGACCTCTTTTTCTGGAGAGGTTCTTGACAGAGACCTAGATAGTGACTAAACTGTATAGCTTTGGAAAAAGAACCAATCTTCCTCGCCTTGAGCACCCAGCTGACATCCCTCCCACCTGTTGAATCACTTGGCTGCTGGTCCTGCAGAGTTCAGCCACGCAGGGGACTAGAGTGCTGTGCAGAGCTGGGACTTCCAGACCATGTCTCCAGAGAAGCTTTTGTCCAAGAACCAGATGGCTGGGTCCTGGAGTGTGTGCATACATTGCAGAGCAGAGGGCCACGCCTATCTCCTCAACAAGTTCAGTCCACACTACACCAGAAATGGGAAGAAGTGCTTGCTCCCATCCTACAGACTTGTAGGCACCATCGATGATGGGAGACTATTTGGATCTACTCTTCCAAGTCCTGGATACTCCACCCTTCTGGGCTCAGTTCCATGGCAGGGAAGGGAGAGTACCTCAGAGCTGGGGCATTCAAAGGATGGTCCTTCAGAGGCTATTGTCTGGGACCCAGACAAAGTGCTAGCCCCCTCCTGTGGGCTGAGCCAGCCTCAGTCCCATTGAAAGATTCTTTTGATCTGTCCCCATGATCTCAGGGTGGCTGAGTCTGCTCCAGCAGAGGGGATGGCTGGCTGCAACCCACCTGAACTTGAAGTAAGCCCCTCCACAGGGAACTAGAGTTGGAGTCTCTGGCAGAGACTGAGTGCTTTGGCTCTGGAGTAGGAGACATTTCCCCCTAATTGAGTCCCTAAATGCATGATCACCTAGTAAGGAACCCACTAGCCCTGTCCTCCGAACCCCAGCTGGCATGCCCTACTAAGCTTGCAAGTTGTAGAAGGGGCTATGGTTTGTGTCCAGCCAGGCCCTACTCCACAGCCTTTCTTTGGAAGGCTCTGGAGGGAAACAAAACAAACTCATAGGGAGGCAGAGTAGCTGACAAGTAGAGGTAGGCCTCAGGGAGCCTCAGTCCTTTTACAGATTCATTCCCAGCTGTCAGCTTGAGAAAGCCAATGCTTATAAACAAATCAGCCCTTCCCACACACACCTAGCTCCAGTTAATGCAATCACAAAGAGTAAACAGAATAGTAGATCCGGACAGGTAACCTGAGGCCAATTATACAATGTTTGACATTAACCTTACCTGAACCATTCCCAAGTGGACTCAGAACCAACACAACCAGTGTTGAGCTTCAGACCACACCAGAGCTCAGCCCAACTATCCACACAATCTGCACATCCAGAGAAGAATTCCAGCAGGTACCAGATCCTGCTGGGAAAAACTCTGCCTTGAGGGACAGCCCTTGCATAGTGTCTCATACACAGAGATTGAGGTTTACACTTATAAGTCAGCCAGCCTGAAGGGTTAACTCCAGCCACAAAAGACTCAACAGCATTCAAGACTCAACTACAACAGGAGGGTGCACATAACCCACAAGAAACATTTCTGGAAAGCAGAGCTCAGGTGATGTGAAAGATTGTGCCACTGAGCCAAACAATACACCTTCATCATAAAGCCATCATAGATATCTAGCCAATACACCAAGACAAAATGGGGAGACAAAGAAATATGTCCCAAATAAAAAAATAAAGAGAGAAATCCCTAGAAAAAGAATTAAATGAAATGGAAGCAACTAAGATACCAGATGCAAAGTTTAAAACCATGTTTATTAATATGCTCAAAGACCTGAGGGGAAGAATTGATGATCTCAGTGAGAACTTAAGCAATGAAATAGTAAGCATTAAAAACATACATAGAAACCATTAAAAAGGACCACTCAAAAATAAAGAATACAGTATCTGAAATGAAGAATATACTAGAAGGAATCAACAGCAGGTTAGATGAAGCAGAGAAATTAACCAGTGATTTAGAGGACAAGATAACAGCGAGAAGCTAGGAAGAGCACCAAAAAGAAATGAAAATTTAAAAGATGAGAAAAGTCCAAGGGATCTCTGGGAAAACATCAAATGTAACAACATGTACCTCATAGGGGTACAGGAAGGAGAAGACAGTTAGCAAAAAAATTACCTGTTTGAAGAAATACTGGCTGAGAATTGCCCTAACCTGGTAATAAAAAATAGAAATGAGAGAAGTAACAACTGAAATAAAAGAAATGCAAAGAATTATAAGAAAATATTATGAACAACCATATGTCAACAAATTGGACAACTTGGATGAGGTGGATAAATTCCTAGAAATATACAAGCTTCTAAAACTCAGTCAGGAAGAATCAGAAGATCTGAATAGAGTGATTACAACTAATGAAAATGAAGCAGTACTAAAAAAAACTCCCAGCAAACAAAAATCCTGGACCAGATGGATTCACAGGGGAATTTTACCAAATATTCAAAGAAAAACAAACACCTATCCTTCTCAAACTATTAAAAAAAAAATCAGGAGGGAAGACTCCCAAGCTCCTTTTTATGTGGCCAGTATTGTTCTAATTCCAAAACCAGATAAATACACTACAAAGAAAGAAAATTATAGGCTGATATCCTTGATGGACATAGATGCTGAAATCATCAACAAAATATTGGCATACCAGATCCAGCAAAGCATTCAAAAGGTCATGTACCATGATCAAGAGGGATTTATTCTGGAGATGCAAGGTTGATACAATATTTGCAAAACAGTAAATATGATATATCACATAAACAAAATGAAAAATAAAAATCACATGATCAAATCAATAGGTACATAAAAAGTATTTGATAAAATCTAGTACTGATTTATGATAAAAAACTCTCAGCAAAGAGGGAAAAGATAGCTCATACTTCAACATAATAAGGGCCATATAAGACAAACACACAGCATACATACTCAATGGGAAAGAAAACTAAAAGCATTTATCTAAGATCAGGAACAAGATAAGAATGTCCACTTTCTCTACTCTTATTCTACATAGTATTGGAAGTCCTAACCACAGATATCAGAAAAAAAGAAGAAATAAAAGGCATCCAAATTGGAAAGGAGGAATTAAAAACTGTCATTATTCACAGATGACATGATATTGTACATAGAAAACCCTAAAAAACAGTTGGCAAACACAAGGCCTGTGGGCCAAATCTGGCCTTCCACCTTGTTTTGTCTGGCCTAGCACCTTATTTCTACCCAGCTGCAGCGCTGAGCTCTTGCTTAACTGTTAAGTAGTTATATTTATACAGTCCTAAAATTACATTTGGCTCTTCGAAGATAATCGCGAGGCTGATGTGGTCCCCAGTGAAAATGAGTTTGATACCCCTGCCCTAAAGACTTCACACAAGAAAACCTTCTAGATCTAATAAATGAATTTGGAGAAGTGGCAAGATACAAAATTAATATTCAGAAATCAGTGGCATTTTTATACACCAATGATGAACTATCAGAAAGAGAAATTAAGGAAACAATCCCATTTACTATTGCAACAAAAACCAAAAAGTAAGGTACCAGAAATAAATTTAACCAAGGAAGTAAAAGACCTGTACTTGGAAAATTAAAGGACATTGAAGAAAGAAATTAAGGATGATATAAAAAAGTAGAAGAATATACTATTTCCATGGATTGGAAGAATTACCATCATTAAAATCTCTGTACTACCCAAAGCAATTGATAGATTCAACACAATTCCTATTGGAATACCAGTGGCATATTGCACAAATTCAGAACAAACATTCCAAACACTTATATGGAACCAAAAAAAAGACCCCAAATAACCTCAGCAATCTTAAAATAGAAGAATAAAGTTGGAGGAGTCACAATACTTGATATCAAACTATACTACAAGTCCGTAGTAATCAATATGGTCTGGTACTGGAATAAGAACAGGTACATAGATCAATGGAACAGAATAAAGAGCCCAGAAATAACCTACACCTCTATGGTCAATTAATATTTGACAAAGGAGGCAAGAGCATACAATAGAAAAAAAGACAGTCTCTTCAATAAATGGTGTTGGGAAAATTGGACAGGTAAATGCAAAAAAAAAAAAAAGAAAAAGAAACCAGACCACTAACTTATACCATATACAAGAATAAACTTAAAATGAAACAGAAAGACTTAAATGTAAGTCATGAAACCATAAAAATCTTACAAGAAAAGATAGGTTGTAAAATCTCAGACATTTCTTATAGCAATATTTTTGCAAATATCTCTCTCAGGGCAAGGGAAACAAAGGAAAAAACAAATGGGACTACACCAAACAAAAATCTCCTGCACAGCTAAAGAAACCATTAACAGAATGAAAAGAGACCCTACTATATGGGACAATATATTTGCTAAAGATACATCTGATAAGGGGTAATCTCCAAAATATATACAGAACTTTTAGAACTCCACTCCAGGAAGACAAACAATCCTATTTTAAAAATGGGCAAAGGACCTGAACAGATACTTTTCTACAGGGGACATACAGAGGACTCATAGGCATATGAAACGTACTCAATGTCACTAGTAATCAGAGAGTTGCAAATTAAACCACAGTGTGATGTCACCTCACACCTGACAGAATGGCCATCATTAAGGAACAAGTGCTGGTGAGGCTGTGGAGAAGAGGGACCCTAGCGCACTGTGTGTGGGAATGCAGACTGGTGCAGCCACTGTGGAAAACAGTATGGAGTTTCCTCACAAAATTAAACATGGAACTGTCTCTTAACCCAGCAGTGCCACTTCTGGGAATATATCCTAAGAATCCTGAAACACTAATTTGAAAACATATCTTCACCCCTGTGTTCATTCCAACATTATTTACAATAACCAAGATCTGGAAGCGACCCCAGTGCCCATCAGTAAATGAGTGGATAGAAAGGCTGTGGTATATTTACACAATGGAATATTACTCAGCCATAAAAAGAAAGAAATCTCATCCTTTGTGACATCAGGGACAGACCTGGAGATTATTATGTTAAGTGAAACAAGCCAGTCAGAGAAAGAAAAGTATCATATGATCTTACTTGTATGTGGAATCTAATGAACAAAATAAACTGACAAAATAGAAACAGAGGCACGGAAAAGACTGATAGCTGTCAGAGGGGATGGAGGAGGAGGGAATTAATGAAAGAAGGCAAAGGGACTAGCCAAAAATCTATATACATAACTCACAGACAGAAACAATAGCATGGTGATAGTCAGAGGAAGAGGAGGTGGGGGTTAGGTGGAAGTAGGCAAATCCAGGAAGATGGGGGTGGAAAGAGACTTATTTGGGCTCTGGGCACAGGAGGCAGTGTGCAGATGATGTTTTATTGAGTTGTACACATAAAATCTGTATGGTTTTGTGAACAAATGTCACCCCAATAAATTCAATTAAAATAATAATATGTTAATATTGATTCATTAGTTGTGGCAAATATACCATACTAATGTTAAGTTGTTAATAATAGGGAAAACTGAGTGTGGAGTACATGGAAACTCCGTATTATCTTAATAAATTTTCTACAAATCCAAAACTACTAAATAAACCAAAGTTTATTTTAAAATTAGAAGGCTGTACCAGGCTGTGGGCAGGACACAGTGGGTTGGGACTGTGGGGCAGGAGATAGAGGAAGTCTTTCAGATGCAGAGCTGCATATGTACCCTACACCTGTGCCCTCTACTTCCTTCTCAGACTCCAAAGACACCATGTTTCACCTTGGCCTCCCAAGGTTGGTGGGGTTGAGTAGCTGCCCAGACCTGGTTTTTGGCTCCTGCACCCTCCTAGGGGTCTGTAAGGAGCTGTAAGATCCAGGGGCCCCTGATGGTAGTTTGTGGTGCCCGCCACCAGCCCAGCCCTCTAGGCAGCTGACTTGGACACCTGAAAGCCCAGTCTACCTGCCTGTGCCAGGGATGGCAAGGTCAGCATTGGTCAGGGTGAGTGCATCACAGACTTGCTGGTGTTTGGCTCCCTCCAAAATTGCTCCAACTATAATTTCCACAAAGAACCGAAGGTGTTGGGCCATACCTGCTAGTGACAGCTTACTTGAGGAAAGACCATGACCATGAACTGCAGACAGATGGCAACTGGTGCAGCCACTTCATTCTGAAAAGCTAGAAGACAGATTCTGGGTGTCAAGGGAAAATCATCCAGAGAATCATCAGGTAATTTGCCCAGATAGGGGACAAGATGGACTGCAGCATCCCCTCAAGACTGGTGAATAACCAGCAATGGAGTTTATTAATGTGAATCAGTCAGAGAAAGACAGAAGGGAGTGCCTCCCTGATGCCCTGGAGGACTTATCCTAAAGGCATAGAGGAGGTGAAGGACATGCTGGTGTTTACCATGCTCTTAGCCAAAATGGTGGTTAATCACACACCATTCTTGCTCTGTGATGTCTTTCTCACAACAGTGAAGTTTATTAACCAGAACCTACTCACCTATATGAGAAACCTAGAAATGAGATGGACTGAATGGATGACTGCAAAAGCATGATTGGTTAAAACTTGTTATGGTGACAGCAGTATAGCTGCCTCCAATGGAGATGGAACTATGACTGTTCAAACAAAGTTCGTACAGAAAATAGGCAAAGGATAATAGCTATTTATTTCTCACTACTTTAAAGGTGATGTTTTAAGTTGGTGACTCATTTAGAATTCTTTACATTAACATATTTGAATGAAAATGTCAACTTGCACATATTTGAACAAGCTTCATACCATTTTCTAAATTCATCTACACATTGTGACTGTATCTTATTTCAGCTGTGTAGGTCCTCATTTGAAAGTTAAATTTAAAAGCAGACTATAAGGCAGAAGAAAAAACACATAATGTTTCTTGATTTAAAAAAAACATTTATTGTTTATGAAAGTGCAACCTTAAGGTGCCGCCTTATGGTAGATGGTGTCTCATCTGAGGAGAACAAGGATTGGAGAAGGTATGCACATATTTCTTTCAAATGAAAAATTTCTCACAGAATAGGGAACATCTTAGTACTAAGGAAGTGACCCTTCCCCTTCTGGGAGGTGGGGGGGTGGGGTGCGGGAAAGTGGTGACGGGAAAATGGAGACAACTATACTTGAACAACAATAAATGAATGAATGAATGAATAAATAAATAAAATGTAACTTATTGTACTTTTCAAAAAATATTAAGGAAGTAATAGGTTTCTATTTAAACACCAGATGGCACAGGAGGTTCTGAACTAAAGTTCTATGCTTAAACACAATATAATAGGCCTAAGGACATGTTCAACTTTTTTTCATCTTGATTGCCTTTTATCAGCGTCAAGAAAAACCATAGGTGCTCTGATTGGTGTGGCTCAGTTGGTTGGTTTTCCTGCTACAAATTTAAAGATCACTGGCTCTATTCCTAGTCAAGGCACATTCCTGGGTTGCAGGTTTGGTCCCTGATGGAGGTGAGTATTAGAGACAACCAATCCATGTTTCTCCCCTTCTCTTTCTCCCTTCCTTCCCTTCTCTCTAAAAATAAATAATTTTTCCCCTGTTAACATGTCTGTTAATTTGTCTTTTTTTCTTGTTGTTCAAGTACAGCTGTCTCCATTTTCCTGCCACCACTTTCCCACACCACACATACCACCACCTCCCACCCTCAATCCTTCCCCACTTTGGCTTTGTCCACAAATTCTTTGTACATGTTCCTCGATGACCCTTCCATTTCTTTCCCCTGTTATCTCCCTTCTACTAGCCTCCAGTTACTGTCACTTTGTTCTTTATTTCAATGTCTCTGGTTATATTTTGCTTATTTGTTTTGTTGATTATGTTCCACTTATAGGTGAGATCATATGGTATTTTTCTTCTACCACCTAGTTTATTTCATTTAGCATAATGCTCTTCACATCCATACGTGTTCTGAAGGGTAGAAGTTCCTTCTTCCTTTCTGCTGTGTAGAATTCCATTGTGTAAATGTAGCATAGATTTTTGATCCATTCATTTACTGATGAGCACTTAGGCTGCTTCCAGCACTTGGTCATACCAGTCAAAATAGCCATCATAAACAAATCAACAAACAAGAAGTGCTGGTGAGGTTGCTGAAAAAAGGGAATCCTAGTACACTGTTGGTGGGAATGCAGGCTGGTGCAGCCACTGTGGAAAGCAGTATGGAATTTTCTCAAAAAACTAAAACTAAAAATGGAACTTCCTTTTTTACCCAGCAATTCCACTGCTGGGATCATACCCTAAGAATCCTGAAACACCAATTTAAAAGAGCCTATGTACTGCAATTTTCATAGCAGCACAATTTACATTAGCCAAGTGCTGGAAGCAGCCTAAGTGCCCATCAGTAAATGAATGGATCAAAAAACTAGGGTATATTTACACAATGGAATACCACACAGCAGAAAGAAAGAAGGAGCTCCTACCCTTTGCAACAGCATGGATGGAATTGGACAGCATTATGCTAAGTGAAATAAGCCAGGAAGTGAAAAACAAATACCGTATGATCTCACCTTTAAGTGGAACCTAATCAACAAAACAAACAAGCAAGCAAAATATAACCAGAGACATTGAAATGAAGAACAAACTGACAATGACCAAAGGGGAGGTAGGAGGGGATAATAGGGGGAAAGGTGGAAGGGCTTTCAGGAACAACTATAAAGGACACATGGACAAAACCAAGGTGGGTGGAAGCAAGGGAGGGAGGTGGGGATGGCTGGGGGCGAGGATTGGTTGGGGGGTAAAAGCAGACAACTGTAGTTGAACAACAATAAAATAATTTTTAAAATGTGAACAGTAAAATGACAACAAACTGACAACTATCAATAACTGAACATTAAAAAAACCAACAAGAACAAACTAACCAAACAACTAGATCAGGAACAGAATCACAGAAATGGAAATCACATGGAGGGTAATCAGCAGGGAGAGGGAGGGTAGAGAATGGGGGAAAAGGTACAGGGAATAAGAAGCATAAATGGTAGGTACAAAATAGACAGGAAGAGGTTAAGAATAGTATAGGAAATGGAGAAGCAAGAACTTACATGTATGACCCATGGACATGAACTAAATCATTTTTAGGGCCTTAAGAATGCTGGTGGGAGGGGGGTTCAGAGTGGAGGAGAATAAAGGGAGAAACAAATGGGAAAAATAAAATAAATAAATACAGAAAAAATTATTAGCATATATGATGGAATTATTTAATAAATGGCATATTAAATAAGCTTACTGATAAATATTTGGACAACAAAATGTCTCAAATGATTATAAAAACATTAAATTTTACAATAACATTAACAATTAAAAACATTTGAAAAATCCCCATTTTATGGTTATCTCCCTCCTTTCTGATCATTGCTGTCTTGCTTTTGCTGGTATTCTGGAGTCTGGGGTTTATGTGGTTGGTGCTGATGTTTATCAAATTCTTTTATGCTATCTAGAGAAAGTTAAGTAATGTTTTGTTTCTTCTTACATAAAATAAGGAATGGATTTGTTTGTCTTCATATACTTGTTATAATAAAACCAATTAATTATTTAAAGAGAGAAGAGTGCTATTTTCAAATAATACTTTAAATTACAGAGTCTGATTTAGGCAGATAGTAAGTTGTCCAGGAAATTAGCTACCATCTGTGTGATACACTCGGAGTAAATTTTAGTCTCTTTTGTGAGTGTCTTTTCAGAACCAAATCTAGGAGAATGTAGATTCTGAAGAACATAAAGATTGTCAATACAAAAAGGATTTATAGCAAATTCCCAGAATATTCATAAATATCAGTTACATTAGTATTAAGTATATTAATATGTGATTCACACAATACATGCTATTAAATGATATAATGCTATCATTTATTCTAAACAATTTGAACAGCCTAAGTAAATTATAACAACATTCCAAGCTTTTGGACAAAAATTAAAACCTCACTCTGGCTAGAATGGCTCGGTTGGAGCATCATCCCATAAACTGAAAGGTCATAGGTTCGATTCCCAGTCAGGACATGTGCCTGGATTGTGGGTTCAGTTCCCAGACAGGCATGTATCAGAGGCAACCAATCGATCTTTCTCTCTTACACTGATGTTTCTTCCCCCACTCCCTTTCCCTCTCTCTAAAATCAATAAGTTTATCTTTGGGTGAGGATAAAAAAGATTAAAACCTCATCTTATTTACTCTCAACAGCACTCTTGATAAACTGCTGATTTTGTTTTTTTTTTGTTTTTTTAATATATTTTATTGATTATGCTATTACAGTTGTCCCATTTTTCCTCATCATTCCCCTCCACCCTGCATACCCCCTCCCACCCACATTCCCCCCCTTTAGTTCATGTCCATGTGTCATAAGTTCTTTAGCTTCTACATTTCCCACACTATTCTTGCCCTCCTCCTGTCTATTTTCTACATACCATCTATGCTACTTATTCTCTGTACCTTTTCCCCCTCTCTCCTCCTACCACTCCCCTGTTGCTAACCCTCCATGTGATCTCCATTTCTGTGTTTCTGCTCCTGTTCTAGCTGTTTGCTTAGTTTGCTTTTGTTTTAGGTGTGGTTGTTAACACCTGTGAGTTTGCTGTCTTTTTACTGTTCATATTTTTTATCTTCTTTTTCTTAGATAAGTCCCTTTAACATGTCATATAATAAGGGCTTGGTGATGATGAACTCCTTTACCTTGACCTTATCTGGGAAGCACTTTATCTTCCCTTCCGTTCTAAATGACAGCTTTGCTGGATAGAGCAATCTTGGATGTAGGTCCTTGACTTTCATGACTTGGCATACCTCTTTCCAGCCCCTTCTTGCCTGGAAGGTCTCTTTTGAGAAATCCTCTGACAGTCTGATGGGAACTCCTTTGTAGTGACTGTCCCCTTATCCCTTGCTGCTTCTAGAATTTTCTCCTTCATTTTAATCTTGGGTAATGTAATTATAATGTGCCTTGGTGTGTTCCTCCTTGGGTCCAACTTCTTTGGGACTCTCTGAGCTTCCTGGACTTCCTGGAAGACTATTTCCTTTGCCAGATTGGGGAAGTTCTCCTTTATTATTTGTTCAAATAAGTTTTCCACTGGTTGCTCTTCTTCATCCCCTTCTGGTACCCCTATAATTTGGATGTTGGGACGTTTAAAGATGTCCTGGAGGTTAAGCCTCTCCTCATTTTTTTGAATTCTTGTTTCTTCCTTGTTTTTTTGTTTGGTTGTTTCTTTCTTCCTTCTGGTCCACTCCATTGATTTGAATCCCAGTTTTCCTCCCATCTCTATTGGTTCCCTGTGCGTTTTTCTTCATTTCACTTATTGTAGCCTTCATTTTTTCATCTAATTTGTGAGCAAAATCAACCAATTCTGTGAGCATCCTGATGGCCTTTGAAATGTGCATCTGATAGGTTGGCTATCTCTTCATCACTTAGATGAATTGGCTCTGGGGCTTTGATTTGTTCTCCAGTTTGAGCCATTTTTGTTTCTGTTTTTTTGTTGTTGTTGTGGTGTTATTTTTTTTTTGTCTAGTTGTGGCTGTTACATAGCAAGGGGTGGAGCCTTAGGTGTTCCCCAGGGCTGGGCAGCCCAGTTGCTGGGTAGTGACACTGTATGTGGGGGCATGGTCCAAGAGGAAACAATGGCACTTACTCCACTCTCTCTCGGATTCCAGTCCCTTCCACCACTTCCCCTTCGCCTGGATTATCTGTGGGCAAATGTGGGACCACCTGGTCAGCCAGCCACCTTGGGCAGCCTCACTGGGTCTACACAGTTGCCACCGCATGCCCGGGGTCTGCTAGCCACCACCTGTGCACCTGGGGTCTGATAGCCACCTGCTGTGCGCCTGGAGTCTGCCAGCCGCTGCTGCCTGTGCACCTGGGTCTTCCAACCTCCACTTTTCCCTGCCACAACTCCGCCCCTCTTACCAGTCTGGATGAATGGTTGTTGGACTTCCATACAGTTCAATTTTCTATGAGTTCTGGTTGTTTTCTTGTTTCTAAATCTTTGTTGTCCTTAATTTTGGTTGTGAAAGGAGGCACAGTGTGTCCACCTATGCCTCCATCTTGGCCGGAAGTCCCTGATTTTTTTTGTTTGTTTGTTTTATTCAATTTGTAGGTAAAATTGAGTTTGCTTCATTAAGGTCATGAAACTTTGAAGTTAATCCTTAGTTTTCTTTTACAAACTTAGAAGCCACAATAATACAGAAATTTTCATTGTAATTGAGTCATTCCTTATAATACCAATGAATAATGAGAAAGAAAGCATGTTAACACCAACAAGGGATTAGTTAATAAGTGCTAAAACATGGCATGGTCTTATGGAAGGATAGGTAATGGTATAGAAAGATGTTCCCAATAATGTAAATATTAAATATGTTTTTAAGACAATACATATTGTCCCATTTATTTTAACAAATAACTAGATATAGTCATTTATAAAAATAGGATAAATGGAAAGACAGTTTTGAGTGTTTATCTCTAAATAAATTTGTGTGTTTTCTTTATTTTTGCTTAATTTACTTTTCTAATTTTGTACATGATAGACATATTTTGTGAAAAATGCTGTTTTGACACATCTCTAATATCTTTATTCCTGTAAATTTTCATTATTTCTATAAAGTGAAAAATGTTATGAGAATATCATTATGACATGATTTAAGCACAAAACATTAAAAATGCAATTTGTTACAAGGTATGTATAAAGGAAACACACTTACCAAGGAGATACATTTTCTGTTGCTATTTTGAAAACCCACTAAAACTTCTTTGTCACTGATATTAAGTCAGCCTTTGGAAGGTGAGAAGACTAGTCCAGCATAGGCCTAATGGAGATGAAAGTGAGTGTGAGATATTGAGGGCCTGGAGCAGGCCATCCCAATCTAGAACACATCATCTTTTAGGTACATTCATTCTAAAGTTGGGGTGCAAAAATGCAATAGAGGTATAACTGCAAGAAAATTATCCTTTCTGTTTTGAGTTTTTCTATAAAGTGTAGGATTTTTACAACCATCAGAAGAGGGATAAAATGAACTTGTTAAAATGTCTGAAAAGACTAATTATAACTAGACTCATTGCCAGTTTCTTTATTGAGTAAAGTTATGTAGCTTAGAGATAATTTCCAAATATCCACTTTTAACAACATTAAGAAATCTGTTGGAAGAACTGTGTGCTCTGGTAGCTATTATGTTTTTTTAAGTGCTTTTTTCATACAATCCTTGTTAAAAAAAATAAACAAAAACCCCTGTCTTTCTTCCTCTTGTATTACTTCTATACCCTCATTTACTACCACACTAAAAACACCTCTGACACCACATAAGCAGGGCATTTTCCTTCATCAAGCATTCTCTGTGGTGCTAGCTGGGGGTCCTACAATTTAACTCATTTCTGTCTATAGGGAGATTGGGTTAGATTCCACAGGCTAAGGGCTCATTCTCACAAGGCTGTTCCCCATTTGAGATTCCAATCTCAAGTACTAGGTCTGCAGGTTAGCTAAAACTTCTGTCTAATGTGGCTACAAATCAGAAGTTCCCACAATTCCCTCTACTGGTTCAATTAATTTGCTAGAGTGGCTCACAGAACCCAGAGAAACACTTACTTATGTTTACAAGTTTACTGTATAATAGCAGATATAACAAAGGATACAAATGAACAGCTGGAAAAAGATATACATAGGGCAAGGTTTAGGAAGGTACCAGGTGCAGGAGCTTCTGTCCCCATGGAGTTGGAGGTACATCACTCTCCTGATATGTAGATATATTCACTATTCTGGAAGTTCTCAAAATCTGATACTATTAGGATTTTATAGAGGCTTCCTCACATAAGCATGATCAATTGTTAACTCTATTTCCAGGCTCCCTCCCCTCTCTGGAGGATAAAGGGTGGGGATGAAAGTTCCAACCTTTTAACCATGGCTAGATTTGTCTGGTAGGCCACCTCCGGCCTAGTAGCCATCCAGGAGCCCCCCAGAGTCACCTCATTGAAACAAAAAATTCTCCTGGTGCTCTTATTACTTAGGAATTTACAAAGGTTTTTGGATCTCTGTTTGAGGGACTGGGGACAAAGACCAAATATATATTCCTTTTTTTAAAAATCACAGTATCATAATCCTACAGTTACTTATAAATAGGAGTGTGTCCATATGACAATTTATTCCCAGCATCAAGTTGGTTCTTAGCACCTAGCAGGAATTCCAGTGTTTGAGGGAGGCAAGCAGGAAAGGGAAAAGATCATTCTCAAGTTTGGGAAATCTGGACTACTCCAGGATATAGGTATTCATATCACTGAGTAGGCAGCATGGTCAAATGCCCATGGTTTCAGGGTTACTTGGCTATTTATTTATTTATTTATTTTATGATTTTAGAGAAAGAGGAAGGGGAGGGGAGAGCAAAATCAATTTGTTGTTCCACTTATTTTTGCATTTATTAGTTGATTCTTGTATGTGCCCTGGCCTGGGATCCAACCAACAACCTTGGCATATTGGGATGATGCTCTCACCAAGTGATCTACCCAGCCAGGGCCTATTTGGCAATTTTATAGGATGAGCCAGAGCCAGAGAGCCATGTCTGTGGTAACAGAGAAATAAAGGCTTTGTGTTCCTATTAGTTCCTTTATTAAAGTGACATAAATGGAAAACACATTTTCAAACACTAAACAAATAAGTAAGAAGGCAACACAAACCCATAGGGAATGCCCCTCCTCTTTATTATGTCAAGTGTCACTTTTAAAAGTCTGCTTGCAAATACTCCCAAGACCTGCCATGAGTGTATTTTGACCCCAAGGAAAATGAGCTAACTGAAGATTTATTAAAGTTACTGGGTTAGGTTCAAAAAGATTTACAGTTCAAAATAATGAGGAATACAATAACAACAAGGATAAGTATTTCCAAAATATCTCAATATCTTAGTATAATCTTAAATTTCAGAAGAAAAATGTAAGAATAGAAATTCAACTACCTATCCTTTCATTGTGATATTTTCTAGAATAACTAAAATATTTCTTTTCTATAACTATTTATAGCCCTTCATTAGCTCATGAAAAAGCAACCTTTGCTGACTTTTTTATGTTATTCATATTTCTCTTTACCCCTCACTTAAGCCTTTATTCTCCCTCTGTGCTGAGCATCCTGGTTCCCCTCCGTGAAATTAGCAGATTTCAGACATGTACTCTCATGGGAGACCACACTAAACTCTTAATTTTCATTTTGGTAAAATCATGAAATTGTATCCTTTTTTTTCTCCTTACTTTCCCACTCAAATAAGCCCTAACATTCCGCTCCTAAGCAAAACTTTGTGCAGACCACCTACCAAACACTGGTAGCATGTGCTCACCACAAGGTTAAGTAAAATTTAAAATACATTCACCAGAAAATTTAAATTACACCACAGAAATATTAGAAATATTAATATGCATTTCAATTTAGCAAAAGAGCTGATATAATCATAACCTTTCACTAAAGCATTTCTATTTAGAGAAAAAGTCATAGTCGAGCCCAATTGATTCCCTTATTATTAAGTATTAAGTAATAATTAAAATATTACTCTTTTTACATGGTATGGAGGAGACTCAAGAGTGATTGATGGTTTCCATGTATCCCTGATATTTGCCAGTGAAAATTCCCAAGCAGGAAACCAATAATTGGCTTTCTCAAAATTCTACTAACCTCCCATCTCCAGCCTGGGTACTTTGGCTCTATGAAATAAATAGAGTACATATTATCATTACCACATTGTTGTTGTTTTTTTTTTATTTTATTTTAATTGTTGTTCTTGTACAGTTTTCTGTCTTTTACTCCCATCCCAGCCCACTGCCCCAGCCCTCCCCACTTCCCTCCTATTTCCACCCCTCCCAATTTTTGTCCATGTATCCTTTATATTTGTTGCTATAAACCCTTCCCCTTTTCTCCTGAAATTCCCTCCCCTCTCCCCTCTTGTCAATGTCATCCTGTTCTCAATTCCAGTGTCTTTGGTTATAGTATGCTTATTTATTTGTTTTGTTGTTTAGATTCCTGTTAAAGGTGAGATCATATGGTATTTGTCTTTTACCACTTGGCTTGTTTCACTTAGCATAATGTTCTCCAGTTCCATCCAAGCTGTCGCAAAGGGTAGGAGCTCCTTCTTTCTTTCTGCTGCATAGAATTCCACTGGGTAAATGTACCATAGTTTTTTTGATCCATTCATTTACTGATGGGCAGCTAGGATGCTTCTAATACTTGGCTATTGTAAATTGTGCTGCTATGAACATTGGGGTGCATAGGTTCTTTTGGATTGGTGTTTCAAGGTTCTTAGGATATAATCCTAGCAGTGGAATTGCTGGGTCAAAAGGCAGATCCATTTTTAGTTTTCTTAGAAAATTCCATACTGCTATCCATAGTGGTGTACCAGTCTGCAATCCAACCAACAGTGCACTAGGGTTCCCTTTTCTCCACAACCTCTCCAACACTTGTTTGTTGCTTTGTTTATGATGGCCATTCTTACTGGTGTGAAGCGGTATCTCACTGTGGTTTTAATTTGCATCTCTCTGATAGCTAGTGATACTGAGCATCTTTTCATGTGTCTCTGGATCCTCTGTATGTCTTCCTTGGAGAAGTGTCTGTTCAAGTCCTTTGCCCATTTTTTAATTGGGTTGCTTGTCTTCTTACACTGGAGTCATGTAAGTTCTTTATATATTTTGGAAATTAAACCCTTGTCTAAGGTATCATTGGCAAATATGTTTTCCCATACAGTTGGTTCTCTTTTTATTTTAATACTATTTTCTTTAGCCATGCTGAAGCTTTTTATTTTGATGAGATCCCATTTGTTTATTCTTTCCTTTATGTCCCTTGCTTTAGGGGACATATCAGTAAAAATATTATTTTGTGAAATATCTGAGATTTTCCTGCCTATGTTCTCCCCTAGGACTTCAATGGTGTCATGGCTTATATTTAAATCTTTTATCCACCTTGAGTTTATTTTTGTGTATGTTGTAAGTTGGTGCTCAGGTTCCATTTTTTGCATGTAGCTGTCCAGTTCTCCCAACACCACTTCTTGAAGAGGCTATTTTTACTCCATTTTATGTTGCTGCCCCCTTTGTCAAATATTAATTGACCTTAGAGACTTGGATTTATTTCTGATCTCTCCATTCTATTTCACTGGTCCATGTGCCTGTTTTTGTGCCAGTACCAGGCTGTTTTGATTACAGTGGCCTTGTAATACAGTCTGGTGTCAGGTATTGTGATCCCTCCTACTTTGCTCTTCTTTCTCAAAATTGCAGCAGCTATTCGAGATCGTTTATGGTTTCATATAAATTTTTGAAGTTTTGGTTCTATGTCTGTGAAATGTGCTATTGATACTTTAATAGGTATTTCATTGAATCTGTAAATTGCTTTGGGCAGTATGGACATTTTGATGATGTTAATTCTTCTAATCCATGAACATGGTATATGTTTCCATTTGTTTGTGTCTTCTTGATTTCTTTCTTCAGTGTTGTGTAGTTTTCTGCATACAGGTCTTTTACCTCCTTGATTAGGTTTATTCCTAGGTATTTTATTTTATTTTCCGTATATCAAATGAGATTTTTCTCTTGACTTCTGCTTCTGCTCTTTCATTGTTGGTATACAAAAATGCCTTTGATTTCTGGATATTCACTTTGTATCCTGCTGTTTGGCCAAATTCATTTATTAGGTCAAGCAGCTTTTTGGCTGAGTCTATAGGATTTTCTATGTACACTATCATGTCATCTGAAAACAATGATAGTTTTGTTTCTTCCTTTCTGATTTGGATGCCTTTTATTTCCTTTTCTTGTCTAATTGCTGTGGCCAAGACTTCCAATACTATATTGAATGGAAGTGGTAAACGTGGACAACCTTGTCTTGTTCCTGATCTTAGGGAAAAAGATTTTAGTTTTTGCCCATTGGGTATGATGTTGGCTGTAGGTGTCTCATATATGGCTTTTATTATGTTGAGGAATGTTCCCTCTATTCCCACTTTGCTGAGTGTTTTCAGCGTAAATGGGTCCTGTACCTTATCAAATGCCTTTTCCACATCTATTGATATAATCTTGTGATTTTTATCTTTGCTATTGTTTATGTGATGTATTACATTTACTGATTTGGGAATGTTGAACTATCCTTGCATCCCTGGGATGACTATTTGGCCATGGTGTATGATATTTTTAATGTTGTTGGATGCGGTTTGCCAATATTTTGTTGAGAATTTTAGTGTCTATGTTCATCAGTGATATGGCCCTAAGGTTTTCTTTCTTTGTTGTGCCTTTATCTGGTTTGGGGATTAGGATGATGCTGCCTTCATAAAAAGAGTTTGGGAGTCTTCCATAATCTTGCATTTTTTCAAAAAGTCTATGAAGGATAGGGGTTAGCTCTTCCTTAAATGCTTTGTAAAATTCTCCTGTGAAACCATCTGGTCCAGGGCTTTTGTGTGTTGGAGTTTTTTTGATTACTGCCTCATTTTCATCTGCTGTTATTGGTCTGTTCAGGCTTTCTGCTTCTTATTCATTGAATTTTGGGAGATTATATTTTTCTAGAAACTTGTCCATTTCACCTAGGTTTTCAAATTTCCTGGCATACAGTTCTTCATAGTAATTTCTTACAATCCTTTGTATTTCTGTGGTGTCAGTTGTAATCTCTCCTCTTTCATTTCTGACTGTGTTTATTTGGGTCCTCTCTCTTCTTTTCTTGATGAGCCTGCTTAAAGGCTTGTTGATTTTGTTTATCTTTTCAAAGAACCAGCTCCTGGATTCATTGATCCTTAGAATTTTGCTTCTAGTCTCTATGTCACTTAATTCTGTTCTGATGTTGCTTATTTCCTTTCTTCTACTTGCTCTGGGCTGTCTTTGTTGCTGTTCCTTGAGTTCTTGTAGGTGTAGAGTTACGTTGTTTGTTTGAAATGTTTCTATCTTTTTTAGGTAGGCCTATATCGCTATGAACTTCCCTCTAAGGACTGCCTTTGTTGTGTCCCATAAGTTTTGGGTTGTTGTGAGTTCATTTTCATTTGTTTCCAGAAACTTTTTGATTTCCTCCCTAATTTCATTCTTGACCCATTCACTGTTTAATAACATTCTATTCAATCTCCATGATTTTTAGGATTTTGGGTTTTTCCCCTTGGGATTGGTTTCTAGTTTCAGTTGCTTGTGGTCAGAGAAAATGCTTGATATGATTTCAATTTTGTTGAATTTGTTGAGGCTTGTTTTGTGTCCTATTATGTGGTCTATCTTTGAAAATGTTCCATGTGCATTTGAAAAGAATGTGTATTTAGTTTCTTTGGGATGAAGGGCTCTCTATATATATCAGTTAAGTCCATTTCATCCAGAGTGTTGTTCAATGCCACAATATCTTTGTTGATATTTTGTTTGGAAGAACTGTCCAGTTTTGACAGTGGGGTGTTAAAATCCCCCAGTATAATTGTGTTGCTGTAAATATCTTTCTTGAAGTCCTCCAAGATTTTCTTTATGAATTTGGGTGCTCCTATGTTGGGTACATATATATTTACAATATTTATGTCTTCTTGGTGGATTCTTCCCTTGAGTAGTATGAAGTTACCTTCTGGGTCTCTCTTTATGGCCCTTCTTTTGATGTCTATTTTGTCTGATATGAGTATTCCTACCCTGGCTTTTTTTTTTACTGTCCATTTGCTTGGAAAATTTGTTTTCAGCCCTTCACTTTGAGTCTTTGTAGGTCTTTTGTCCTGAAGTGGGTCTCTTGTAGGCAGCATATGTGTGGGTCATGCTTTCTTATCCATTCAGCTATTCTATGCCTTTTGATTGGAGCATTTAACCCATTTAAGTTTAGGGTTATTATTGATAGGTACTGATCCATTGCCATTTTCATACCTGTGTTCCTCTCTCTCTCTCTCTCCCCCTCTCTTTTCCTTCCTTTCCTTAAAGTAGTCCCTGTAGCCTCTCTTGCAGAACTGGTTTGGTAGAGGTGTATTCTTTTAGATGTCTTTTGTCTGGAAAGCTCCTTATTTGGCCTTCTAACTTGATTGAAAGCCTTGCTGGGTAGTCTTGGTTGCAGGCCTTTGGTTCTCATTACTTGGAATATTTCTTGCCATTCTTTTCTGGCTTGGAGTGTTTCCATTGAGAAGGCGGATGCTAACCTAATCGGGGCTCCCTTGTATGTTACTTCCTTTTTCTCCCTTGCTGCCTTTAAGATTCTCTCTTTGTCTTGGAATTTTGCCATTTTAATGATGATGTGTCTTGAAGTTGGCCTCTTTAGGTGCCTCTTGATTGGGACTCTCTGTGATTCCTGGATTTGTGTGACTTTTTCTCTCATCAAATTACGGAAGTTTTCCATCATTACTTTTTCAAGTAGATTTTCTATTCTTTCCTCTTCTTCTTGTCCTTCTGGTATCCCTATTATACAGATATTATTACGTTTAATATTGTCTTGCATTTCTTTTAATCCCTCTTCCTTCTTTTTGAACCTCTTTTCCTTTTCTTGCTCTTTCTGGGTGTTTTTTTCTACTTTGTCCTCCAACTCTCTGATCCAATCTTCTGCTTCATCAATTCTGCTTTTCATTCCTTCCACTGTGTTCTTCAGTTCAGAAATTGTGTTCTTCATTTCCTCTTGGCCCTTGTTGATAGTTTCCATTTCCTTTTTCATGTTGATATAGTTTCCAGTTTGTTCATTGTAGCTTCCTTGTGGTTTCTGGTAGCTCATTGAGAGCTCATGGAGCTTCGTGACAACCATTGCTTTGAACTCGAAATCTGATAGTTGAGTTGCCTGTGTTTCATTTAGCATTCTTTCTGAAGCTTCCTCCTTTTCTTTCATTTCAGGATTGCTTCTTTGTCTTCCCATTATTTGTGAGGCTGTTCTTGTTAGCCTCAGCTTCTTAAATTGATCTGTTCTGACTCCGTGGGTTTATGGTGTGAACATCTATGGCAGAATACCTGTGAGATTCAGTGGTGCTGTCTCCTTTGGGTATCCTGGTGTTCACAGTTTTCACCCTCTCTTCTGTTGAAATGCCCCTCTTTGGGACCAACTCTGGTTTTTTCATAGTTCCAGGGTTTTTTTGTTTTTTGTTTTTGTTTTTGTCTTACTCGTGGGTATTTATTTATTTTTTTAAACTTAATCATTGTATTTATACCATGTTAATTTGCTAAAATAACATTTTTCTCTCAGATTTCTTTTTTTTCATCATATTTCTCCTTATGCCAACTCATGGGTATTTAAAAAGAGATAAGAGGAAGAGAAAAATGAAAGAGAGGAAAGAAAAAGAAAAGAAAAAAAGGAAGGAAGAAGAGATAAAATTGGAAAGAAAGGAAGAAGGAATAAAACAAGAAAGAAGTAATGAGAAGCAAAAGGAATTGAGGGGTAAAAAAGATAAAAATAATGAAAAAGTAATAGAAAAAAATTAAAAAACACACACACAGAAAAAAACAACAAGTCTTGCTGTTTTCAATCTTGCCAAGCTGGTTTTTCTGGTCTTGCTGGCTGCAACAGAGTACATTATTGCTTTTCTCCCTGTTCAGCACTCAGTTATCTTTGCACTACTCTCCTCAGAGCTAGCCTGGGGCCTCTCCACCCACGGCCTCAGGCATATGTTCTGAAGAAGTATGCGCCTACCCTGGTCACGCGAGGACACCTATGATCTCGCAGCCACCTATGGTCATGCATGGGCACTGATCGTCAAGGGCCATTGGGCACTGACAGTCCTGCGAGTTCAGGTGTGCAGCCATCCCGATGACGTGAGGGTGCCGACAATCACAGGAGCTCTGGCCAATAGTCCTCCCTGGGCTATGTGTGGGTGTTCACATCCCCAGCTTGTTTGCCACTAAGACCTTAACTCCTCCTCTGTGAGATTTCAAGCAACCGGGTTTGTGCTGATGCAGCTAAAACCTTATTTGGCTGGAGAGAGAGTGGTTGGCCCGGCTCCCTCCCTAGAGTCTTGTGGAGACCCTGGCGAGCGCCAGCTCAGGGCCTCAGCCCCCTGCCCTGGTCTCCACGCTGCTCCCTGGGCTCTTATTATTCTGAAGTACTCTCCTTACCAACTGGTTTTTCAATGTCTGCTACAATTTTCAATCTCCTGTTTTCAAATATGCTGTGTTTCTGATGGCTGTTTGCTCTTTCCACCATAAGTCAACCAGGTTTTTCTCCCATGTGTAGGGGGAAGTGGAATGTGCTCCCTCCTACCATACCACCATCTTCCTCAATCTCACTTTTTAATATTATACAGGGAGTACCTAATGCCTCTGGTGGCAGAGCGTCCTCTGGTGCACCCTACTGGGCCATCCAGCTCCCGGGAGCGAGGTGCATTCAGGCAATGGTTCAAGGCACACTTGCAGGGCTCTGCTGCATTCCGCCTGTGTGGGAGAGTGAGCCAGCTAGCATATGGCATGGGTGTGGATGAGTGTGTGTTAGTGTGAATGTGTATGTATGTGTGTCTATGTGTGCATGCACGTGGGGTGGGGGTATGGGATCACAGATCCCCCTCGGTGCCCATTCTGTGCTCTGCCTCCGCCTCCTCCTGGTGCTGCCGCTTGCACAGGGTCCAGGTTTCAGGATCTCCTGTTTGTTTAATGAAAGGAAGGAGCAAAAGGTTGGCAGGGAGGGGGCATAGGGGCTGGCTAGGGGCCTATTTTTATTTTTAAATTACAGTTAATGTACAATAGTATTTTAGTTTCAGATGTACAACCAGGTGATTAGGCATTTACATAACTTACATGTCATCACCCTGATAATCACCCATCTGACACCATACTAAGTTATTACAATATTATTGACTATGTTCCCTGTGCTGTACTTTATATCGTCATGACTAATCTGTAACCATCAATTTGTACTTTTTAACCACTTCACCCTTTTCACTGCCAAGTCTCCTCTCATCTGGCAGCCATCAAATGTTCTTTGTATCTATGAGTCTGTTTCTGTTCTGCTTGTTTGTTTTCTAGATTAGACATGTAAGTGAAATTATGTAACAGGGTGCAGCCAAGGCAGGGGGCCCAAACAGGGATTTGTAATGGGGTCCAGAACTTAGGTTGTCCAGGAAATATTAGAAAAATACATATATATAGAATATCCCCATCCCCAGAAGTCTGAGCTGGGGGATGGGACACATGGAGCAGGGCCATTGAGAGTTGTTTTGAATAGCAACAGTTTTGCAGATAAACTCTAGAATGGTCATTTAACATATCTATAACCTTTAACTGGTTTCATAGATATGTTAAGTAGCTGTGGCCATGGTTTGAGCCAGGGGGATGGGAGTGACTTCAACCCATGATATAACTGGGAGGCAACTCTCTCTGGTTACAGAGCCTACGTAAGACCTTGGAGATGATTGGCTCCACACCACAGGGCCACACATGACCAGACTTATTATGGACCAGTAAAGCTAGAAAAAAAAAACAGGAATGCTAGCAGCAGTGACCAATTGTGGGAGGAGTTGGAAATGGTGCAGCAGAGGAAGATTGGCACTGGTATTTAAACCCAGGTGCAACAGCCATGCGGGGTCTTTTTGGGACCATGCTGCTTGGGCAGAGAAGAACCATGGGCTTCTATTTCTTTTTTCAAGACACGATACCCCAGACTGGGCAAAGGAGGGAATGAAGGATTGTGTGTTTGTGGGTGTTCTAAAGGACTTTGGGATCTCAATGAAGACATTGAGTCATTACTCTTAAGTTTGTATAACTCTTTAAATAAATAATCCCTTTCCTTTTCCCCAATCTCTGGCATTGAGAGATGGCTTTCCCTGGTGGCAGGCAAGGTGAACTTAGTACGGGGGTGGGGGGCCCATGGAGCACAAGGGTGGGTCCATTCAGTGATAGTATATTGTTCCCTCTGCCCTGGGTTCATTTTGTAACACTCATATGGCATTTGTCTTTCTTTGACTTATTTCACTCACCAGAATGTCTTCAGGTTCCATTTATGTTATTACAGATGATGAGATTTTGTTCTTATTTATGGCTGAATTGTATTTATTGCTTTATCACTTCTTTTTTACATTTTATTTATTTATTTTTAGAAACAGGGGAAGAGAGAGAAACCTCAATGTGTGGTTGCCTCTTGCATGCCCTCCACTGGGAACTTGGTCCTCAACATAGGCATGTGCCCTGATTGGGTTGAACTGGTGACCTTTTGGTTCGCAGGCCAGCACTCAGTCCACTGAGCCATGACAGACAGGGTGCTTTATCACTTCTTTATCTATTCATCTATTGATGGACGCCTAGGTTCCTTCCATACTTTGGCTACTGTAAATAATGCTGCAATGAACATATGGATGTATATGTCTTTTTGACTTAGTGTTCTGGGTTTCTTCATATAAGTACCCAGAAGTAGAACTTCTTGGTCCTTCTTTCCTTCTTGCTATATACTTTGTTTTAAAGTTTATTTTGTATGGTATAAGTATTGCTATCATGGCTTCTATTTTCATTTCCATTTTCATGAAATATCTTTTTCCATTCATTTACTTAAAGTCTGTGTGTGTCTTTCAATCTGAAGTGAATCTCTTGTAGACAGCATATATAAGGGTCTTGCTTTCTTATCAATTCAGTCACCCTATGTCTTTTGATTAGAGATTTGATCAATTTGCATTTAAAGTGATCATTGATAGCCCTGACCTATGTGTCTCAGGTGGTTGAGCATTGTTCTGCAAAGCGAAAGTTCACTGGTTCAAATCCCATGGCATATGCCTGGATTGTAGGCTGGTCCCCATTTGGGGCCTGTGAGAGATGCAACTAATTAATGTTTCTTTCCCTCCTTTTCTCCCTTCCTCTTCTCTAAGAAGTTGGAAGAACAAATAATTAAAGTTTATTTACTCTATAAAAAAACAAAACTAAATAAATAAAATGAAAAGAATAAAGTCATCATTGATAAATATGTATTCATTGCCATTTTATTATTCTTCCTTTTAATTCTTCTCCTCCTTTTCCTTCTTCTTCAAGACCCCTTAACATTTCTTCTAATACTGGTTTGGCACTGATGGAGTCCTTTAGCTTTTTTTGTGTGTGTGGGGGGGGACCTCTTTACTTGTTCTTCAATTATAAATGATAGCTTCACTGGGTAAAGTAGTCTTGATTGTAGGTCTTTGCTTTTTATCATTTTGAATATTTGGTGTCAATTTTTTCTGGCCTTCAGTTTCTGTTAAGAAATAAAATCAGCTGAAAGTCTTATGGGAGGTCCTCTGTAGGTAATTAACTGCTTTACTGTTCCTACTTTTAAGATTCTCTCTTTGTCTTTAACCATTGGCATTTTAATTATGTTATATCTTCATGTGGGCCTCTTTGGGTTAGTCTTGTTTGAGATTATCTGCACTTTCTGGACTTGTATGACTATTTCCTTCACTAGGTTAATGAAATTTTCCATCATTATGTTTTCAAATAGATTATCATTTCTTGCTTCCTCTCTTCTCTTAGCAACCCTATGATATGTGTCTTGGTATGCTTGAAGTTGTTCCAGAGGTTCGTTAAACTATCTTCATTATTTTAGATTCTTTCCTTTTTCCTTTTGTTGTATGTTTGGTTGTTTTATTCTTCCTTATCTTCCAAATTCCTGATTTAATTCTTTGCTTCATCTTCTCTACTGTGGACTTCCTGAAATGTATTCTTCATTTTAGTTATTGTGTTCTTTATTTCTGACTTGTTTTTTTATGTTCTCATTTTTAAAGTATATTTTATTGATGATGCTATTGCAGTTCTCTCAATTTGTTCTCCCCTTTATCTCCCTCCTCCCTTCACTCCCCCACATACTCCAGGTTTCCCACCTCTTAGTTCATATCTATGGGCTGTACATATAAGTTCTTTGGCTTCTTCACTTCCTATACTATTTTTAACCTTCTCCTGTCTATTTTGTGTCCACCAATTATACTTGTTATTCCCTGAAACTTTTCCTCTCATTCTCTCCCTCCCCTTCTCCACTGATAACCCCCCATGTGATCTGCATTTCTGTGATTCTGTTCCTCTTCCAGTTGTGTGCTTAGTTTTCATTTTTGTTTTTTAGGTTCAGCTGTTGTTAGTTGTGAGTTTGTTGTCATTTTACTTTTCATAGTTTTTTACCTTTTTCTTAGATAAGTCCCTTTAACAATTCATATAATAAGGGCTTGATGATGATGAACTCCTTTAACTTGACCTTATCTGCGAAACACTTTACCTGCCCTTCCATTCTAAATGATAGTTTTGTTGGAGAGCGTAATCTTGGATGCAGGTCCTTGCCTTTCATGACCCTGAATACTTCTTTCCAGGCCTTCTTGCCTGCAAGGTTTCCCTTAAGAAATCAGCTGATAGTGTTATGGGCACTCCTTTGTAGGCAACTCTCTCCTTTCCTCTTTCTGCTTTTCAGATTCTCTCCTTATCTTTAATCTTGAGTAACTTAATAATGATGTGTCTTGGTGTGTTTCTTCTTGGATCCAAACTCTTTGGAACTCTCTGAGCTTCCTGAACTTGCATATCTAGTTCCTTTGCTAGATTGGAAAAGTTCTCCATTATTATTTGTTGAAATAAGTTTTCAGTTTTTTGCTCTCCCTCTTTTTCTGGCATCCTTATGATCAGGATGTTGGAACATTTAAAGTTGTCCCAGAGGTTCCTCAGCCTCTTCAAGAATTTTTGAATTCTTGATTCTTCATTCTGTTCCAGTTGGATGTTTATTTCTTCCTTTTGTTCCAAATGATTGATTTGAGTCCCAGTTTCCTTCCCTTTGCTCTTGGTTCCCTGTATATTTTTCTTTATTCCACTTTGTATAGCCTTCATTTCTTCCTTCATTTTGCAACCAAACTCAATCATTTCTGTGAGCATCCTGACTACCAGTATTTTGACCTCTGCATCACATAGGTTGTCTACCTCCTTGTCACTTAGTTCTTTTTCTGGAGTTTTGATCTGTTCTTTTCATTTGAGCCATATTTCCTTGTATTGGCACAACTGTTGCATTGTAAGGGGCAGAGCCTTAGGTATTCATCAGGGTGAGGTAACTTACTTCACTGCATTGTGGCACTATATGTGGGAGAGGGGTCAGAGAGGGAAAAATGCTGCTTGCTAGCTTGCTCAGCTCTTGCCCCACTTTTCCTCACTTCCCACAAGCAGTTTGTGCTCTTTCAGGTGCTGATTCCCAGATGTGTGGGTTTTTGTATGTTAAAACATCCTGTAGTCCTCTCCAATGGACTCTCCTGTGAGAGTGGGAGGTTCTCCCACTGCCACAACCCCCCAGAGGCTTTTTATTTTTATTTAACAGTATTTTTTAAAGATTTTATTTATTTATTTTTAGAGAGAGGAAAAGAGAGAGAAAGAAAAGGAATGAACCATCAATGTGTGGTTGCCTCTCACATAACCCCTACTGGGTACCAAACCTGCAACTCAGGCTTGTGCCCTAGACTGGGAATCCAACCAGCAAGCCTTTGTTTTGCAGGCCAGCACTCAATCCACCAAACCATCCCAGGAAGAGCTGCCGACAAGTTTTTACAGCCAGAGTTTTGAGGCTTTATTTCTCTGCTCTGGAACCCTGGATTGTGTGGTCTGTGTCACTCCCCAGTTGCTCCTCCTGTCTGGTCTACATGCAAATGTGGGAACTCCTGACTACTAGCCACCACCTCACATGCCCCTATTCACCAGCCATTGCCTTGCCATGTGTCCACTCTACCCCAAATGCTTGTCCCAGCCCCTCCTACCAGTCTGGATGAATGTTTCTTCTTTAACTCCTTGGTTTTCAGACTTCCATGCAGTTTGATTGTCTAGTAGTTCTGGTTGGTTTTTGCTTTTAAATTGGTTGTTATCATTCTTTTGGTTGTGGTAGGAAGTGAAATGTTTCTACCTACACCTTGACTGGTCCAAATGTTATCACTGTGTTTTCTATCTCAGTTTTTATGTTTTTAATTTTTTGTTGCTGCTGAAGTTCTCACTGAGATCACTGAGCCTCCTTCTAACCAGTATCTTGAACTCTGAGTCCGGTTGATTACATCTCTCCATTTTATTTTGTTCTTTTTCTGGATATTTCTCCTGTTCTTTCATTTGGGACATCTTTCTTTGTCTCTCCATTTTGGCTGCCTCCCTGTGTTTGTTTGTATATATTAGGTAGAGTTGCTATGTCTCCTGGTCTTGATAAGGTGGCTTTATATAGTAGGTGTCCTATAGAACCCAGTGCCACTGCCTCCCCAGTCACTTGAGCTGGGTGTTCCAGGTGTGCTCCCCCACCCCAAATGGTTGTAAAGCTATGTGCAGCCTCCTATTGTGGTTGAGTGTTGATTGCTGTTGGCATGTCTGTGGAAGAGATTTATCCCCTGGACAATCAGCTATGAGGATTGGCTGTGAGGATCTGCTGCACAGAGCAGGACTCACTTCAGCAGTGCTGTGGTGCCCACTGACTGCCTGTTGAGTGTCTCACTAGTGGAGGTGGTTGGGTGGTGCTTCAGCATGGTCTGAAGCTGTTCACTAGGTGCCCTGGCTCTAGGACCTCCTCTGAGGTGCAAGCTAAGGTCAGCCACTGTGTTTGCTCTAGGTGGAGCCACACAACATGAACTACAAAGTGACCTGCATATGGCTGCTACCTGTGACCTGGAACAGGCCAAGCTGTGAACCAAGAACTGCTGCTGCTAGTTCTTGGGCCTGGGGCCACTAGCAAGAGTTACATGGCATGCCAAGGCCAGATGCTACTTTTTTGAGAGATTTTAGCAAAGTCCTCAGCATTAGCCAAGACAGGCTATTTATGTGGAAAGCTACTAGAAATGGCTAGGGTGGCAGAGAAATGGAAAGAGCAATCACGATTAACAAGAGTAATTACTTCAATCACTTATTAGGCCCAGCTATATGTTCTGCCTTTGAGAGCTGTATGATATCCATGTATATGCAAAATAATTTTTCTTATTCTCTTACTTCTAACAAAATAATCATTGCTCAAGAGAGATAGACCTCAAATTTTTAAATCCATGAATCAGACTTGTCATCACCACAGATTCCAGGAAACATCCACCCTGCAAGAATCTGCCTAACTGAGCAGAACAGGCTATAGAAACCTTTCTTCTCTCTGCCTTAAGGTCTACAATAAAGGCCAACTGAATAGCTTCACTGGACCCTTTGCATTAAATCCACCCTGAATTTCATCCTCATGTGTCCCAGTGTTCTGAAGTAAGAAGTCCTTAGAGAGAAGCTACAGAATCAAGTCGGTGTCCCCTGAGGCAACAGAGTTGTCATAAGCTGGTCATTTAATCCTGTATTCCTGCTGGTCTCTCTCACAGTCTAACTAGAATTTTTAGGTTAAGGGTCCCTCCTCAGCAGTAGTCAACCCAAGTTTCACCAAAGACCAGGGAAAACATAAGATTGACAAGAGAAGCAATCCAAATGAGAGTGGTCACTTTGAAGAGATGCCTACTACAGTTTGGCTCTCCCTGATAAAACAGGAACACTGATGCTACTTGTCTTGATTTTCATCAAAGTGCCTTTTCCCTGGTAGTGGAGTGGAGCAGGGGAGCTTTTAATTTCCCTGTTTGATAAAATGGACCACTGACATCTGCCTGCTTTGAAGAAGTGTATGAATTGTATATATGAAGATATATAGTGGCCAGTTCAATTATAATCATCTCATGATAAAGGAAAGAAAGGACAGAAAGAGAAAGAAAGAAAGAAAGAAAGAAAGAAAGAAAGAAAGAAAGAAAGAAAGAAAGAAAAAAGAAAGCCCAAAGGGAAGCATATAATCTCCCAAAAGCTCATGCCTTCAAAGTCTACTACACAGTCGACCTCTATCTCAAAGTTAGACCCAGCATCCACAGGAGACCTAAGTTTCAGGTGGGACTGCCCAGAAAATAATCCAGTGTGCTGGGTCCTAGACAGACACCACCAAGAAGGATTCACCCCTTGAAGTAGTGGACTCCACACTGAGTGGGAAATAGTGACAAGAGATCTCAACATGTGGTTGGGCAGAAACTTAGCCATGAGAGAGTCAAAAGGAAAGGGTTTGTAAATGGCCATGAGGTGGAGGGAAGTTGTATGTCAGTACCAATGATGAGGAAGTAAGGGTCACCTTGAAGGGAGCAGGTGACCTTTGGAGACTTGTGGTAAAAGTAAAAGATGCTGCTAAAGATGAGGTTCATGGACACCAAAATAGTAGTAACAAGGAATCAGAAGACAGGGCAGGGAGAAAAGGGGTCTTGTGGGTAAAGGAATTCTTCACTGTGGCAGCAGTACAGGGTGCTCTCTAAATAAGAATCCAAGTCATACTTGAATGCATCCTGACCACCTCCTTACTTACAAGGCCAGCAGCCATATAGCTGGATGAGGCTACGTTTATTGTTTAGGAGGGCAATATTAACATATCAGGCATCTGAGTGGCTAATAAATGCTTTTGAAAGAAGCAAAAACTGTCTGATTCTTTTAGATCTGTGGATAAACAATGATACCTCTAGGTACTATTGACCTTGGACTTGTCTCTCATATTTTCATTCACCCATCTATAGAGTACAATTCACAATATCTCTTAGCCAGCAATGATATTTGAAATGAAACCTGTTCACAAAGTCCTCAGAGAAACACAGAATTGAAACAAAAAAAAAAACCCACACAGGGCCTTTCACCTTTATAATTAAATTGCCTTCACTTATCACTGCTATTACATGAGTAACACCTGAGCCATTTCATCAGAATGTGATTTTGGTATGCAATTCACTTTTAGCATAAAGAAACTCAGTATTTGTTGTGGACGCCGTCCAGCAGTGTTCACGTCATTATGGATGAATTAAAACATGCACACAGACTACCAAATCTGGTGGAGGAAAAAGGATAACCGACAGGCTTTTCTCTGAAGAGGATCCAAAGCCTCGGCCTCCCGCCATCACAGGCCTTTGTTCTAAATCCTTTCTCCTTACGTTCCAAGATGGATTCTCTTCACTCTCCCTGTTACAACAAAGGAGCCAATGCCCCTCATTACATCACAGAAGGATATTAGCAAGTGAATGGGCAGGTATTTTCACTGGGCCTGCAAGGTACTTGCAGGGTGAGAGGGTTTCAGCAAAGCAGCACACTCTCAAAACAGCCTAAGTATATTGCAAATCTGATTACCCATGAAAGAACCTATCTGTGGGCATGGGTCCTGTGCATCTCCGAGTGGGAGCTGGGCCCACGCCACATAGAAGGGTCTGCCACAAGTATTTAATGGTAATTATGAGGTGTTCCAAACTTCATCCCAGCCACTGGCTTAATGTGATTTTTTTAAATTTCAGCAAGAAAAAGGAATAGGAGCTAGTGGTATACACCCCACTTATTCCAGATTTTCTTTTATTCTGTATAACTTTTCACTAAAAAATGAAATTGAAAGAAATTAGAGCCAAGACAGTTTATATACAGCAAAGTGATGCCAAAGAATAACATATCTTCCCCATTGTTACTTGATTTACGTATGATCAATAAGTCTCACCACTGTCCACTCTCACCGAAGGACAGGTGCTGGGGCTCTTCTTTTAATAACCAAAACCTCCTCTGAGTGTTGAGTGCCCTATCTCCTGTTTCAGGGGCATCACAGATGCTCTTCTATTTGAAATAAGAAGTGGCCACATAGGGCAATGTCTAACAGATTCAGCAGATGCTCAAGGAGAAACATGGATCCAAATATGCCACTTATATCTGAAGCACTTATCTGAAGCCTATCAACCTAGACTCCTCAGTTTGGTATTTAAATTATTCCCTTATGTCCTCCTCAGAGTAAATTTTTGCACACATCTAAAGTGCATTCAGTTTTTTGGGTGATCCTCTCCACCTTCCCAAAAGGTAAGAAATATAATTTTCTCTAATTCACTCTGCCCTCCCCAGGTTGCTTAATTTTCCAGAAGATTGCTTCTTCCCAGTAGAGGCTTCACTGACTTGAATGTCTCCATCAAAAGAGTTCAAGTCTCATCCCTAAATTCAAGCAGAAATTTCTTCCAACAGAAGTCCCTTAGATTAACTGGCAACCCAGAAGATGAGCAGCCATCACAAATACAGAAGAGACCTATGGGCTACCTCCCCAGCAAATCTCTTGCCAAGCCTTCCTTCCCAAAGAGTTATTATACAGTGTGTGAGCATCAGCTGACTAGAAAGGGAGACAGGTACTCAAAGAACCAGCCCAATCCAGTCCCCAGCAGCTCACACTCTGGCTTTTGCTTCCCATTACCAGCCATGACTTCTCTCTCCAGCCTTGATATGGATCCTAGGACCTGCTTCAGAGTGGGTCTTCACATAAGTCCCAAGCCACATCATGTGACCATATTTGCCACTGCTAGACTTTCCTTCTGAAACTAGATTCAGTTCTTTAAAAAATGTTAAGTCCAAAAAGGAATTTAAAAATAACTTTTCATTTCATTTTTTAATATATTTTATTGATTATGCTATTACAGTTGTCCCATTTTTCCTCATCATTCCCCTCCACCCTGCACACCCCTTCAACCCACATTTCCCCCTTTAGTTCATGTCCATGTGTCATAAGTTCTTTAGCTTCTACATTTCCCACACTATTCTTGGCCTCCCCCTGTCTATTTTCTACCTACCATCTATGCTACTTATTCTCTGTACCTTTTCCCCTCTCTCTTCCTCCCACTCCCCTGTTGCTAACCCTCCATGTGATCTCCATTTTTGTGTTTCTGCTCCTGTTCTAGCTGTTTGCTTAGTTTGCTTTTGTTTTAGGTGTGGTTGTTAACACCTGTGAGTTTGCTGTCTTTTTACTGTTCATATTTTTTATCTTCTTTTTCTTAGATAAGTCCCTTTAACATTTCATATAATAAGGGCTTGGTGATGATGAACTCCTTTAACCTGACCTTATCTGAGAAGTGCTTTATCTTCCCTTCCATTGTAAATGACAGCTTTGCTGGATAGAGCAATCTTGGATGTAGGTCCTTGACTTTCATGACTTGGAATACCTCTTTCCAGCCCCTTCTTGCCTGGAAGGTCTCTTTTGAGAAATCCACTGACAGTCTGATGGGAACTCCTTTGTAGGTGACTGTCCCCTTATCCCTTGCTGCTTCTATAATTCTCTCCTTCACATTTAATGTGCCTTGGTGTGTTCCTCCTAGGGTCCAACTTCTCTGGGACTCTCTGAGCTTCCTGGACTTCCTGGAAGTCTATTTCCTTTGCCAGATTGGGGAAGTTCTCCTTTTTTATTTGTTCAAGTAACTTTCCCCCTTGTTGCTCTTCCTCTTCCCCTTCCAGTAACCCTATAATTTGGATGTTGGGATGTTTAAAGATGTCCTGGAGGTTCCTAAGCCTCTCCTCATTTTTTTTGAATTCTTGTTTCTTCCTTGTTTTTTGTTTGGTTGTTTCTTTCTTCCTTCTCGTCCACTCCATTGGTTTGAGTCCCAGTTTTCCTCCCATCTCTATTGGTTCACTGTGTGTTTTTCTTCATTTCACTTATTGTAGCCTTCATTTTTTCATCTAATTTG
>PVKU01006587.1:83966-101321 GCA_004027475.1 Anoura caudifer
TTTTTTTTTTTTTTTTGGTCTAGTCAAGGCTGTTATGTAGTGAGGGGTGGAGCCTTAGGTGTTCCCCACGGCTGGGCAGCCCAGTTGCTGGGTAGTGATGCTGTATGTGGGGGCGGGGTCTGAGAGGGAACAATGGCACTTGCTCTGCTCTCTCTCGGACTCCAGTCCCTTCCGCTGCTTCCCCTTCGCCTGGATTATCTGCACGCAAATATGGGATCACCTGGTCAGCAGCCACCTTGCACAGCCTCACTGAGTCTGCACAGTTGCCACCCCATGCCTGGGGTCTGCTAGTTGCCGCCTGTGCACCTGGGGTCTGCCAGCTGCTGCTGCCTGCATGCCTGGTCTGCACCTCCACTTTTTGCTGCTGCAACTCTGCTCCTCTTACCGGTCTGAATGAATGGTTGTTGGACTTCCATACAGTTCAATTTTCTGAGTTCTGGTTGTTTTCTTGTTTCTAAATCTTTGTTGTCCTTAATTTTGGTTGTGAGAGGAGGCACAGTGTGTCCACCTACACCTCCATCTTGGCTGGAAGTCCTCATTTTGTTTTTATTCTCTATTTTGTATCTAATTTGGCAAAACATTGGGAATTCTCACAATACTCCCAGGCCACTGAAAAGAGGGGATTTCTAATTAGAGTTCAAAGAGTCTCAGGGAAAAGGTGAGCTTTGCTTCTGCTGGATGGTCCATGGAACCATGAGGGCAGCAGTTTAACAGAATCATCAGAAATCATACAGGGCAGAACAGCCAGTGTGCCCCTGGAGCAGTGATGCTCACTCAGTTAACAGTAGAGGGTGTGCAGAAGTTAGCTGGGCTTCCTGATGCCCCTGTGCCACTGGTAACAGACACTGTCTCTCCATGATGCTTCTGACCCCCATCAAACCTGAACCTACAAATCCCTCCAAGATCAGCCCTCAGTACACCCACTTCTCCTTTCTCAACCAGAATGAACTTTGTCCTCTCTCCCTGGGAAGGGTGGTCAAGACAAGGTGGTCTGTATCATTCTCTACCCTCTTTCCTCCTGTTGCTGAAGCAAGTTATTTCAATGTACTCTTCTTCTTCCACAGCTTCTCATGTTTATTTTCAAGGGACTTGTCTTCATTCAACAAATTTTACCTTTTTCAAAGTAAAAGTGTTGCCTTTCAAAACTACCATATCTGATATGGACTTTAAAAGCCTATTTTGACAATATTTTTTAAAAAGCAAAACATCAAACTGTTTCTTTCTCTTTGCATTCCTGCACTAATAGCCTAATTTTTTCAAGTAATCACAGATACCTCTTACTAACATAATAAATGAAATAATAAAAAGAAAAACAGGAAATTATTGCATGCTATCTCAGTATGTATGTTTGTAATCTAACTTATGGAAAATCAAGGGGAGTATACATGAAGTTTATTTTCCAAATATACCCTTTTTCTTTGTGATTAAACATATGAGAACTTTATTAGGTTTCCAGTGTGCAGCTCTTTGTAAATTACGTATTAAGCCACCAATCCTGGTAAACATGGCAATTCAGAAATGAGTATTGAATGAAGCTTGTCCACATTGTCAGCCAGGAAGACATTTTTGGCTAACTTGTGTTTGATTCAGTTTCCATGTTCCTGAATATTGCTAATCTAGACACAATCAACTTTCCATTTATCAGAATGTAATATCTGAAGCAATCTTGAAGTTTCCTCCAGTTACAAAGTTGCTTTGTCAAAGCCAATTGTGTGTTATATTCTTTAAATTTTTTTTTAATCCTCACCTGAAGACATTTTTTTCATTGCCTTTAGAGAGTGAGAGGAAAGGAGAGAGAGAAACATCAATGTGAGAGAGAAATATTGATTGGTTGACTCCCAAACACACCTGTACCAGGAATCATATGCTTCCAGACCAAGGACTGAACCTGAAACCCAGGGATGTGCCCTGACTGGAAATCAAACATGCAAACTTTCGATTATTAGACAATACCCCAACCAACTGAGCCACACTGGCCAGGGCAATTGTGTGTTATTTTCTATGTTTTGAGCTTTCCTGGCTGGTTAGCTCAGTTGGTTAGAGCATCCTTTTGATACACCAAGGTTGTAGTTTTGATCCTCAGTCAATGCATAAATAAGTGGAACAACAAATCTCTCTCTCTCTCTCCCCCCTTCCGTTCTCTCTCTCTGAAGTCAATAAAAATTAAACATGTATTTATATATAAAATTATATATATCGTGACCCAACAATGTTATCAGGTGTAAGTCTGTGACCCAAGAGGACTTAGAGGGTGGCATAGATTTACTTTTGGAACTGATTGTGGGATTGATCAGTCAGTCTTACACGCTTAGAATGACTTAATTTGACAGCACACAAAATGGAACCAATTAATGGTAGAATAATGATGTTAAATTAACCCCAAACAACTGATACATAAAAGCAGTCACTGAGGGAGATGAGATATTTCCAGTAACAGATGTGATACACTTGTAAAATAACACATGCTTCTTTTGAGGGTGGAGATTTCTTTCTTTGTCTGAAAGGCCAAATGTGCCCCTTGTAGTATAAACAGCCATAAGAGTCCACCACCATGGCAACATTTACATTACACCATGTGCTGCAAAAGGAGCTCTGGACACAAAATTTATTTCAAAATTATGAAATAAGTAGAACAGTGATGCAAGGGCTATGGTTTTATTTTGCATTTGGTTTGGTTTTAATTATGGGGCTTTAGTGAGAAAACTTTAATAGAATTAATTTGCAATAAATTAAGCAGACTTGTTTTATCTCTTTTTACTTGATCATTATGACAAGACCAATGTGGAAATCCTGAACTCCGTGGAGTTGATTTGATAAAACACTTAATAGTCGCTTCATCACAGAAGAAAACATGTGGAACCAGCAAGCACTGATACGCAAAATCAAAAATAGTCAGCAGTTGTAGCCAAGAATGACTTTGTTGAAGATTCTCAGGGTTTCGCCAGCAAAAAGATGGTAGCTTTTTGTTCTGGTCTAGGCTGTAAGGATATGATCTATTCTTCTGAACATCTGGTTGTTATGCAAGGCATGTGGTTAGTCTAAGTACGTCAGTCACACTGTTGGTGGTGATCACAGATCTCCAAGAATTTATGGATGAGGATAGGGACTTCTGTGCTGCAGTGAAAGAAATAGAAAATGGCCTCAATGATGTGGCTTAAAGGTTTACCAGGAAAAGATTTGAGATCTTTCAGAAGAAAATTATAAGGTAACAAACATTGGTTCAATTATTTGTTCTGCCATTGAATCACCAAGTTTAAATCCTTAAACTCTAAATAATGTTCTAGGCAAGTTTAATAACTGTATTTCTAGATTAGTCACCTTCTGAAGGAATTCAAGTGATTTTCCTAGAAATCATTACATAAGCCCATCTGAGAAAAGACCTGTAAAATAACTAAATGTTAAATCCACTTGCTGAAGGACTTTCAGATTTTACATGCACAAAGGCTTCACAAAGTCCATGAGTAGAAATGGAGGGACAACATTGGCATCCTGTGTAATTATGACAGGAATATAGGCAATGGACAGAAAAACCAGCTCCAGAATTAGTTCTGAAATATCACTTTTTACAACGCAGCTAACCCCACCTCCCACCTGTGGATAATTTTTGTCAAGTGTTTTCACTCTGACTAACTGAACATTTTACAACTGCTGCAACTGGAGACAGAACTCTCCATGGAGATATACAAACACTGACAACATCAGAGTCAGGAAAGAGAGAAGAAGAGAACTGAACAAGAACAAGAATGCAAGCCAAGTTGGAGAAGAATAAGGATCAAGTGAGGATGCTTATTGCCTGGAATTTATCTCAGTGAGGTGAAGAAAATCCACCTATGTGCCCAGTCTAATTATCAGGATCCCCTTTGTAAAATGTGTCTGACTTCACACTGAAAATATAAAATTAATAAGAGGTATAAAAATGCTGCATACCTATCATGACCCAAGCAGTGTAGAATTTTACAAGTAATTTCTTATTTAGTCCTCCAGTTAACATTATATGCTGTTTTGTAAATAAGGAAACTGAGGCTTTGGTGAGGTAAGGGACATGCTACAAGTCATAGCTAATATGAGGCAGAGCTGAGATTCAAACCTAAGTCTCTTTAATTTTAGCTGCATTGCCAAATTGAACACAGGGTGAATCAATGTTCAGGTCTTTATTTTAAAAACTATCTGAAGTAGGTATATAAGATTTTCAAAACCAAAGGAATTACTTGGCACCTGTGAGTCAGAGACAGTCAAGGTGGGGACAGAGCACAAAAACAGGCAAGAGGTCTACTCACACAGCCAGCCAACCTCAGCACCTACTGGACAGTTCACAAGCAGAGAGAAGGTCTAGCTAGTCACCAAATGTCACTGAGGGGAGCTGGCAGGAAGCTGTGGACTGAGACTCATTCCTAAGATGCTCCTACATGGTGAAAAGCAGAGCTGAGCATTTTTAGATTCTGTTTAGCTGAGGTCTTGGGCTTCTACTACATCTGGTTCCCACTGGGCCAAGGTGAAGACAGAAGAAAATGTAATCACTCATTCTTGCATTCATTTTCTCATTCATTCAATATATATTGAGCAGTGACCATTATTATTACCAGGGTTATAAAATGACAAAGACAAAATCTACTTCTTTAAGAAACTCAAGATTTAGAAATGAAACATAAAACAAAGATCATTACAATACAGTATAGTGTCTGCCTCTATCTAGGAATCAGAGGAAGCCCTGATAGTTTTCACAAATGGGGTGATGTTTGAGTTGCTTTTCTAAAATCAGTAAGTTTTCCTAGTGGATAGGGGGATATGGGCTAATATGGAGGGAGAGACTATTGTGAAAATAAACCAAAATCCTCCCCTTCTCCTTCTTGCATAGGTGCTCTGTCTGACCACACCGGCCTCCTTACCATTCTATGAAATTTCCAAAGACCCTTCTGCCCATCTTCTCTTTGCTTTGCCTGAAATGTGCTCCACCAAGCACATTACTTCACTGTCTTCACAGCCTTTACTCAAATGACCCCTCCTTAGAGAGAGCTTCCACATCTCCTATGGAAAATGGTAGTTCCCATCTTTCTTCCCCCATCCCTTTTGTCCTATTCTTTCTCTTCTTCTAGCTTTTACACCCTCCAGAGATGGATGTTAAGCCCAAGTAGAGGCTGTTTGTAAAGGAGGATGTAAGAAGGAGGTAGTGTGGCCTTATCTCTCCATAGGATTTGCCAGAAGATGAGCTGCTTTTCTTCAGACAAGAGATAAATGGATGAGCAAGGCCACAGATAGTGCTAAGTGTGTAGCTGGAGTGGAAGGAATTTGAAGAACACTATTTAGTGGGGCAGGGGTGGGGGGAGGATTTTGGAGAAAGAGGCAGAGAAGATAAAAAAGAATGTGAAAGTTGAAGATGCTAGAAGTAGAATAGGTTAGGTGGAGCATCTCCTTTGCTATATTTACTGAGCTATAATTGACATATAACATTGTATAAATTTAAGGTGTACCATGTGGTTTTTTAATACACATATACATTGTGAAGTTACTACCACAGTAAAGCTACTTAACATATCCTTCACCTCATATAACTACCATTTTTTGGTTGTTGTGATGGTAAGAGCATTCAAAATATACTTTTAAGTATACAATGCAGTATGTTAACTATAGTCACCATATTGCACTTTATACCTCAAAAATTCATTCCTCTCCCTGGCCAGTGTAGCTCAGTTGGGTGGAGCATCATCCCATAACTGAAATGTTGTGTGTTTAGTTCCAGTCAGGACACATACCCAAGTTGCAGGTTTGATCCCCAGTCCAGGCAAGTATGATCCCTGGTCTAGGCACATAAAGGAAGCAACAAATTGATGCTTCTCTCATGCATTGATGTTTCTTTCTCCCCCTTCCTCTCTCTCTAAAAACAATGAAAAATTGTCTCTGGGTGAAGATAAAAAAATTCATTCCTTTTATACCCAGAAGTTTGTATCCTTTGACAAACATCTCTTCATGTCCCCTGTCCTCCAACCCCTAGCAACCACCGTTCTACTCTTTGTGTCTGTGAGTTTGGCTTTTTAGATTTCACATATAGGTACAATCATACAGTATTTGCCTTTCTCTGTTTGACTTATTTCACTGACATAATACACTCAAAGCTCACCTATGTTGCCACAAATGGCAGGATTTTCTTCTTTTTTTTATGGCTAACTAACATTCCATTATATGCATATGGTCATATTTTTTATTATTTATCTGTCAATGGATTATTTCCATGTCTTGGGTATTGTGAATAATGCTGCAATAAACATGGGGGTGCAGATATTGCCATGAGACAGTGATTTCATTTCATTTGGATAAATATCCAGAAGTGGAATTGCTGGGTCACATAGTAGTACTATTTTCAACTTTTGAGGAACCTTCAAACTATTCTCCAGAGTGGCTGCACCAATTTATTTTTCCACAAACAGTGCACCAGTGGAGCATATTGAAACTTCCATATACAGAGGGAAGGAAAGCTTCAATAGCAGGGTGAAAATGGAGAAAAAGAGATATAAAGATTGAGTTGTGATTGAATACCAAGTGTAGTCAACATAAAGGATTGAGAAGGAGGTGCAACTGTCATCAGGGAAAGTTGGCAATTACTAATAAAAAGGTCAGAACTGTAGTGTAAATGAATGCTGTAGGATGGGATATGGTGAGAGAGTTCTGAGGCTTGGTTATCAGGTGGTTCATCCTTCTAAATGTTGAAGTTGTCCGTGGAAAGACCAGTTGCCCAGTCCTCAGGGAACAGAAGTAGTTTAGATGACAGTGAAAACAAGAGAGGAGTGAAAGTGCCTTGTGTTCCTTAAGCACTGTCTCAGGACTGCAGAATCAAATCAAGGCTTCTAGTGTTCAACCAATTTTAACATTTTAATCCATTTTATCAGTAATCTTAACCATTCTATATCTAGTCTATATTAAATAAATAATAGAGGTAATAGAGTACTCAAGTTAGAAAGACAGTTGTTAAATAACAATGTCTGTTTTTATCAATTTAACCGGTGGCTATGAATATCAAATAACAAAAAAATAATAACACAATTGGCACAGGTTAATGCCATTGTTAATATAGGAAACATTGAAGGCCAATTACCACAAAATGCCATACTATTCATTTTCTTTTTTTCTGTCTACCCATCACCATTGGAATTATGACAAAAACACTAATTATCTGTATGGCACAGCAGGGTTCATGTTGTTCACAACATTTCTGATCGATGACTAAAAACAAACTATCAATGAAACACACCCCACCCTACTGAAAAAGAAAAGAAAGGAACCAAAAAAGAAAGAAGAAAAGGAAAGAGGTGCTTTCCAGTAGTAATTCTCACTGGCACCCAAGTTCATAAAGCTTTAGGAGAAATAATATGAAATCATTTTCTCTGTTTATGACCAAGCTTTATCTCTGTGACAAGAATATTAAAATATGAACTTTTAATTCAACAGTGACCTTTACCACTATGATTATACTTTTCTTTGCTTGAATTTCAATTCCAAGAATAATATGCCAGCTTTAGAGGAAGCCAAAATCCACAAAGTAGATGAAACAAAGGATTTGAAAAGAAATGAGAGGCAGAAATGAAAAGAGATAGAAAATTTTCATCAGGCAGAAATGATAGGATAGCAGGTTTAGTAAATGAAATACTACTCTATCAATGAAACATAATGAAAAATAAAAAAGTAAGTCTGTTGTGCCCAGTGAGAACAAAAGCAAGATTAGAAACAATGGCCCTTCCTAGGCTGAACTCTAATGACACAAACACACATACATCACAAGATGAGCCAGGCTGTCAGTTGGCTGGTAAAATATGGTCTTGTGAAAATGTACTTTTCCAGAGTAGCACGAATTAATCCAAGGAGGGAAAGATGTCAGGGAGGGAGGAAAATGCAGTTATTTTGCACATTAGTGATGCATTTGAATTCCACTCTAATGAACCCTAGTCATTTTCCTAATTCAACCACCTGAATTTTATTTTTTAATTTTATTTTAATTGTTGTTCTTGTACAGTTTTCTGTCTTTTATGCCCATCCCAGTCCACTGCCCCAGCCCTCCCCACCTCCCTCCCATTTCCACCCCCCCCTAGTTTTTGTCCCTGTGTCCTTTATACTTGTTCCTGTAAACCCTTCCCTTTTTCCCCTGAAATTCTCCCCCTCTCCACTCTGGTGACTGTCAGCCTGTTCTCAATTTCAGTGTCTTTGGTTATATTATGCTTGTTTGTTTGTTTTGTTGTTTAGATTCCTGTTAAAGATGAGATCATATGGTATTTCTCTTTCACCGCCTGGCTTGTTTCACTTAGCATAATGCTCTCCAGTTCCATCCATGCTGTTGCAAAGGGTATGAGCTCCTTCTTTCTTTTTGCTGCATAGAATTCCATTATGTAAATGTACCATAGTTTTCTGATCCATTCATTTACTGGTGTGTACCCAGGTTGCTTCCAACACTTGGCTATTGTAAATTGTGCTGCTATGAACATTGGGGTGCATAGGTTGTTTTGGATTGGTGTTTCAGGGTTCTTAGGATATAATCCTAGCAGTGGAATTGCTGGGTCAAAAGGCAGATCCATTTTTAGTTTTCTGAGGAAATTCCATACTCTTTTCCATTGTGGTTGTACCAGTCTTCAATCCCACCAACAGTGCACTAGGGTCCCCTTTTCTCCACAACCTCTCCAACACTTGTTGTGTGTTGTTTTGTTTATGATGGCCATTCTTACTGGTGTGAAGTGGTATCTCATTGTGGCTTTAATTTGCATCTCTTTGATAGCTAGCAACATTGAGCATCTTTTCATGTGTCTCTGGATCCTCTGTATGTCCTCCTTGGAGAAGTGTCTGTTCAAGTCCTTTGTCAACCACTTGAACTTTAAATGTAATGAACAATGCTCCTCTCTTTCCACCTAATCAATAATCAACTAAATAAATTAGATACACAATTTCATCTCTCACTGCTTTCCCATCAGCCATGTGACAGGGACCCAATTTGCCCTTGTTATGGGGGAAGTGGGCAGGTTCCCTCAGGACTCCAGTGGCTTGATGGCTGGCACAGGTAGAGATGGCATCCCTCTCATGATCAGACCCCAGACCTGTGGCTTTTTGTGGACTTAGCTTGAAGACCTGAACAGGGGGAAGAGAAAAACTCCACCCCCGACTGGTTTTCCAGGTCGGTGGATTCCATTTCAGCACTTCCTGTCATGCACATCCCATCCTGGGCACTCCCTCAGCAGCCCCAGTTCTGGGCTTCCTTCCTGCCATTGGCTGTCTTCCTTGGTAGCTCTGTTTCCAAAGGGTCAGGCTCACTTACATCACCATCCAGCTCAGAACAAGCTACAGACGAGTATGTGCAACTGCCCACTCCCAGGGCAGGCCCTCCTTCACAACACTATCTCTCTCTGCCTTCTGGAGAGAGAGAGAGAGAGAGAGAGAGAGAGAGAGAGAGAGAGAGAGAGAGAGAGAGAGAAGTATTACTAGCAGAAACTAAAATTGAGACATAATGTGTTTCTAGGCCATAGAAATAATAGACATTAATTTTAAAGTAGATGATGCTAGGTGGCAAGCATTCTCTGGTCAGGAAATTTTTTCTCAAAAAAAAAATTCAGTAAAGATGAATAAATGCAGACTATCTTCCTAATTAATAAAGATCAATTTTGACTATTTTTAATAAGTTGAAGTATATGCATGTAATGCTTAAATAATGAATTATTATCTGATAGTTAAATTAATTTTCAAATGAATTTTAATTAATCATACATTTTAATCCGTATTTGATTTTGTGTGAGAATAAATATAAACCAAGGGGTTGTGTTTCATCAACCCCTTAAAACCACTAGAAAGTGCTTCATTAACTATGTTATGTTATTTAGAGGATTTCCAACCAAGATGGAGGCGTAGGTGGAAATGCTTCACTTCCTTGCACAACCAAAAAAGGGATAACAACAAATTTTACAACAATAAACACTAGAACTGCCAGAAAGTTGAACTGCATGGAACTCTGACAACAGAGGAGTTAAAGAAACATTCATCCAGAATGGTAGGGGGGCTGAGATGGCCAGATAGATGGAGAGAACCTGTAGCAAGATAGCAGCGGGCTGCACAGGTGAGGTGGTGTCTGGCTGACTGGGACCTAAACACTCAAAACCTCTGGATGTAGAATCCTATGGGGGTTGTGAAGGCAGGAGAAACTCCCAGTCTCATAGGACAGTTGGTTGGAAAGTGGGAATAGAGCTGAGTGAGCAAGCATCATTGTTCCCTCTCTGACCCCTCCTGCACAGACAGTGCCACAACCAAAGAGGGTAGCCCCACCCTGTTGACTACCTAAGTGGTCTGCCCCTTACAACATAGCAGGTGTGCTGAGACAAAGAAATATGGCCAAAATGAAAGAACAGATCAAAACTCAAAAAAAAAAAAAAGAGCTAAATGATGAGGAGATAGACCATCTATCTGATGCAGAGTCCAAAACACTGGTAATCAGGTTTCTCACAGGATTGATTGAGCTCAGTCACAAAATGAAGGAAGAAATGAAGACCCTACAAAGTGAAATAAAGTAAAGTATACAGGGCACCAACAGTGAAGGGAAGGAAACCAGAACTCAAGTCAATGATTTGGGACAAAAGAAAGAAATAAACATTAAACCAGAACAGATGGAAAAAACATGAATTCAAAAAAATGAAGAGAGGTTTAGGAACCTCCGGGACAACTTCAAGTGCTCCAACATCTGAATCATAGGGGTGCAGGAAGCAAAAACGGAAGAGCAAGATATTGAAAGCTTATTTGAACAAATAATGAAGGAGAACTTTCCCAATCTTGAGAAGGAAATAGACTTCCAGGAAGTCCAGGAAGCTCAGAGACTCCCAAAGAACTTCATGTGTCCCAAGTAGGAACACACCAAAGTACATCATAATTACATTACCCAAGATTAAAAATAAGGAGAGAATCTGAAAAGCAGCAAGATAAAATGAGAGAGTTACCTACAAAGGAGTTCCCATAAGACTATCAGCTGACTTCTCAAAAGAAACCTTACAGACAAGGGGCTAGAAAGAAATATTTGAAGTCATGAAAGGCAGGGACCTACATCTAAGATTACTCTACCCAGGAAAGTTATCATTTGGAATGGAAGGACAGATAAAGTGCTTCCCAGATAAGGTCAAGTTAAAGGAGTTTATCGTCGCTTATTATATGAAGTGTTAAAGGGACTTATTTAAAGAAAAGAAGAGCAAAATGACAACAAACTCACAACTAACAACAGCTGAACCTAACAAACAAAAATTAAACAACAAGAAGAGGAACAGAACCAGAGAAATGGAGATCACATGGAGGGTTATCAGGGGGAGAATTGGGGGGGAATGGTACTGGGAATAAGCATAATTGGTAGGCATAAAATAGACAAGGGAAGGTTAAGAATAGTATAGGAAATGGAGAAGCCAAATAACTTATATGTACAACCCATGGATATGAACTAAGAGGGGTGGGAATGAAGCATAGGGGGTGCAGAGCAGAGGGTGAATAAAAGGGAGAAAACAATTGGGACAACTGTAATAGAATAATCAATAAAATATACTTTAAAAAATCTATATTATGTTATGTAAATCCACTTGCCCCAAAGTATCTTGGAATATAAAGCAAATACAACAATTAGAATTAAACTCTTAGATTAATCTCTTTACCATCTGAGATAAATATCTGAATTTGATGTTGATCCAAAAATAATGTCTCATGTTGTCAAACATCTGGATATTAATTTATCTATAGATCATGCATACAGAATTAACTGATGTAAAACAAATCATAACATATGCCTATATGTTTAAGTGAAACTTCAGAAATTTGGTGGTATTTTTCTATTGTTGTGCAAGTACAGTTGTCTTCATTTTCCCTCCATCACATGTACCCCAACCTCCTACCTTCAATCCTACCCCCTTCAGCTTTGTCCATGTCTCCTTTTGATGCAGGCACTGGCCTGCAGTGTCTGTGGTGTTATGGATGAGATATGAGACAAATTCACATGGACTACCGAGTCTTGTGGAGGAAAAGGGACAGCACAGCTACTCTCTCAAGGGGAGAGCACCTCGGAGCAGCCTGGCCACTCTCTCAAGAGGACAGTGTGTGTGCCCTTACCCTGACAGGATTTTATTGGGTTCAATTTGCACAGGAATACAGGTAAAACTCATTAATCATTGTGAGGCAGTAAAACTCAAACTATAGACAGCATACAAAGAACTATGAGGGCTTATTCTGAGTCAGGGTCTGTTAGCTAAAGGGCTACAAAACTTTGGGAAGCAAACTCATTTCCTGTTCAGACCCTTATCATTTAATTGAGAGCATTCTTAGCAAAGCAGGTTTCACAGGATTTTATATATTTTTTCTTAGGCCTGATCACCCAGGGAACCCACCCTTTCCGGCATAGGGCTGCACCACACTCTGTCATTGCTTCAGGCTTAAGTCAGGCAGGGGAAGTAAGGCAGACAAGAGATTAGGAGACTTATAGCAGATAGAATGAGGACCCAAGCTATGTCAACGCCGAAGGGTGAGGGTCTATCACCCCTTTTTGCTATAGCACCCCCAAGTCCTTCACTGGGGTTCCCCATGATTGTGCTTCTCTTAGGTTGTTCATGCCTTGAGAAATCTTACCCATCATTAGCTAACCAATCAAGCACTGGGGGCCAGGCAGGGTGAAGAAAATGGAGCAGAAGCTGTACTCCTGCCAGGGAAATAAGCTTTGTCTCCTTAGTGGGTTATGGTCTGAAGGTCACCCACTCAGCCTTAGCCATGGGTGGGTTACAGCTTCTGAAACCAGGCAGGGTGGTTCCCAAAATCCTTTATACAAGTTCATTGTAGTTCTAATAAATAAAAATTGTCACAAACCAAAGAAACATACCTACTTAAATATAGCTCCTAGGGCCTACAAATAGGGAGAACCCTTCTACTTAATGCTTCCACATCACAGAGGTAAAGGTGTATTGTGTCAACATAAGAAACATCCAAACCAGTAATATTTTTTATGAGTTTATTTGCTGGGAAGGAAAATCTGAACAGGTTGAGAAAATGCTCTAGAAAATGGCAGTTTTGCCACTTATTTTATACATCAGAGTCAAAGGGGAAGATGTAAAGGGGTTTCATGAAGTCTATTGGTGATAACTTAGGAAGGCAGGAGAAAGCAAAGGGGGGAATCTCTGGGATTGGGTAAAGAGTAAAATGAAGAAACAAATACTTCTTTTACATTGGTGGGTGTAGTATAGTTATAGTGAACATTTACAGCACAAAGAGATGGTATTTGGGCAAAAGATATCTATGAGAGTTCCCTCTTCTCTTGCTCTGGTGGGAGACTGTGCCCTGATTATACCCTAGAAAAAGGGAGTACTCAGACATTGCAAAGATATGTTATGTCAGATGCAAAAAGACAATAGGCTCAGTTAAGGTAAAGATTGACCTTTGTCAAGGAAGATACTGGTCTATGATGTGACTACCTGCCATGACTGGATTTTAGTTAGGAATTTTTATGTTCAGACCATCCTATGTGGTTACTTTTAGTCTCTTAGTTCATAAGGCCACCAATCTAGCCTCCTCTGAACTTGTCAAGTTTAGTATGTGGCCCCTTTTTCATTCACACTGGATATGATTAGGATACTTTCATCAATGAGATACTTTTCAAATATATTCTACTGAAAATGAAAAAGAGAATACCATTTATTAAATTGATTAATTTGTTAAAATGCTGGATCATTGGTTTTGGGGAAGCTATTCAGCTTATATTGCTATGAGTGGTATTCACTTAAGATCTGAAAAACTTGGCAGTTGTTTTACCAGCCTTATTTGGAAGCAAGGTTCAATGACATTCCCATTCCATCCTCCTGGCCATGCCATGCTGTCCCATTTAAACCTTTTCTGCCTTAGTGTACATCCATTATTCTGTTGCTATCAGATGAAGAAAATATCAAGGTTTTTTTTGTTTGTTTTGTTTTGTTAAAGCAAACTGTTTCTTGTTTCTGGGAAAGTGAATCAGGGGAATAGAATTAGAGACACGGAAGCTTCTGACTGTAGTCCAATTTTTGTCAACTGTTGAAATTTATATGGATTCTTCCCTTCCTGACTTTGACTTGGATTCATCCTCCATCAACCTATCTCTACTCTCCCACCCTCTGCCATGTTAACCAACCAGGTCTCCATGATCCATATGCACTTGTCATGTTTTTGCTGTACATCTCTGTCCATGTATTTTTCTCTCCCCCATCAGCTAACAAACATATTGAGATCTGGGTCTCACTTTGAAAGCTCAAAAATGTTTCTAATCAACTTTATTTCTTAATTTTCTCCCTAAGCTTTATTTTATTATGATCAAACTCAGAGGTTAATTCTATAATAAAAATGTTTACACTAAATCAAAATAAGAACAACAAATGTTTATCTTTCTTATTTTAAAATTGGTAATTGGCAATATCTTTACATATAACAAGAAGCATATGAAAAATTATATGCTTCTTGTTACATCTGTAAAAAACCTGAGATTAAAAGCATTATTATATAGAATTTATTTCTATCAAGTCTAATGATAACTCATTAATTCAGCAATGAGACAAAGGATTCTTGAGTTCATTAAAGTTTCCATTTTTTTCTAAAGCCTAATAAACCCCAGCTCAGACACATCAACTTCTGGGGGCCAGGTCACAACATACTATGTTGTTAGGGTAGCACCTGGATTTTGTGTTCCTTGAATAGGCACTCACAAGTGACAAATGTGCAAGTTGAGGATCAGTATTGGATAACTAAACCACAGGGAGGAAGTGCCTTCCTGCAGCTATGTAGGAAAAAGGTACTACTATAGCAGAAAGAGACAGCACACATTCTGCCCCTTTGTTTCTTTCTTTTTAATTAATTAATTATTAAATCATTTTTATTGTTCTTCTGTTACAGTGTCTCAATTTTTCCTCCTCTTCCCTCCTCTGCCCATCCTACCCCCTGCTCCCACAGTCAGTTCCCACACTGTTGTCCATGTCTGTGGATCATTCTTATATATTCTTTTTCTGGTCCCTTACTGTTCTTTCCAACATTGTCCCCCTCATTGCTCCTGTCTGGACACTTTCAGTATGTTCTGCATTTCAATGCCTGTGGTTCTATTTTGTTTGTTAGTTTATTTTGCTCATTAGATTCCTCTTATAGGTGAGACAATATGGTATTTGTCTTTCACCAACTGGTTTACTTCGCTTAATAAATAATGTTTTCCAGTTCCATCCATGCTGTTGCAAAAGACAGTTCTTTTTTTCTTCTGTGTAGTATTCCATTGTGTGAATGTACCACAGTTTTTTGACCCACTCATTTATTGATGGGCACTTAAGCTGTTTTCAGCAATTAGCCAATATAAATAGCACTGCTATGAACATAGGGGTGCATAAGTTCTTTTGAATTGGTGATCTGGGATTCTAAGGGTATATTCCCAGCAGCAGAATCACTGGGCCTAAAGAAGTTCCACTTTTAGTTTCTTAAGGAAGTTCCATACTGTTTTTCACAATGGCTGCCCCAGTCTATATTCCCACCAACAGTATACTAGGGTTCCCTTGTCTCCACATCCTCACCAGCACTTGTTGTTTGTTGATTTGTTTATGATGATCATTCTCACTGGTGTGAAGTGGTATGTCATTGTGGTTTTAATTTGCATCTCTTTGATGGGTAGTGATGCTGAGCATCTTTTCATATGTCTACGAGTCATCTGTATATCCTCCTTGGAAAAGTGTCTATTCAGATCCTTTGTCCATTTTTTAATTGGATTGTTTGTCATCCTGGTATTGAGTCACCTGAGTTCTTTATATTTTGGAGATCAAACCATACTTCCATTTCCCTCTTTATATGGCATTTTACATTAAGGAAATTTAAAACTTTACATGATGCTTTAGATGGAAAATTCTAGCAGACACTCCCTAACATATATTGTGAGGCCAGCATTAAAAAAAGAACAAAATTGAGTAATTTGTTTTCCAAGAAAAAAGAGAAAAGAAACATTTATTCCAAAACTGCAGTAATAAGGACAATGTGGATATGTTCAAAGACCAAGAAATAGAAAACAATGGAGCAGTACAGAGGCCAGGAAGAGCCCAGCCTCCTATGGAAATAGGGTGTGTCATAGAGTGAGAACTGTGGTCCCTGGAGAAAGTGTTGACCTTTCATGAAATAGTTATTTTTAAACAATAGCTTTCCACATGAACAAATGAATGTGTTTTCTTACTTCACATAAATCTCAATTCCAGGTAAATTGAAGATTAAAGACAAAGACAAAAATATGAAAATTTTTAAAGCACACATAGGAGAATGTTCTTATGATATTAAGGTTTTAAAAAATTCTTTGAGTCACACTAAGTGGAAATCTCAAAGAAAGTGATTGATAAATATAATCAAATTAAAATAAAAAACTCCTACTCATCAGACATCATAAAAATAAGGAAGATAAAAGTCATGAAGTGAAAGTGATATATGCAACTAATAAAAAGAACTTCCATAAATTAATATTTAAAAAGAGTCAGACAAAAAGACATAAACAGGAATTTCATAGAAGATGAAATGTAGATGTCTGATGAATGTTTAAACAGATCTCAATCTCATTAGTGATGAATGAAATGTAAATTAAAATCACAATGAAACACCATTTCACTCCTGACATTTGGGTATACATTTAAGAATGGAAGTAAGTTTGGCTCAGATGGAATAATGCTGCAGTCCAGCTGCAGCAGGATCCGGGGGGTCCTGAAGGTGGGTAAGGCGTTGGCTCATGGAGATCAGGCAACGACACAACTCAGAGGATGGTGAAGCACTGATTCATTTATTGCAAGTACAAGTGGATTTTTATATTTTCTTTTTTGGCATAGATCAACATTCGCAGGTGCATAGCATGATCAGTTAAGCAGAAAAAATCAATGCAAAAGTAACCAGGAAAAGTACGAAAGTTCCCAAGGATTCAATTATATTAAACAAAGATTATTTTGACCAGGATACCCATAAATCAGACGATTAGAATTTCTCAGAATTTGTTCATAGGGCAAAAGTATACAGTAGATTGAGCAGAGGCAATAAGGCCTTTGTGATGTTCAACTTGGCTATCTATTTTTTCTGTCTAAAATGTTTCTCTGTGTACTATAAACTTTAACCTCATAGTAACTGTTTCTACCTGTTTAATAGCTAACCAGCTCTTCTTATTTCTAAGGCTGTCTAATTGATATATATTCCTATTCAAGGTAAAGGAGGGGCTGTTACTCTAACGACTTTTAGACATTCAGGGACTTTCTATTATTTTGTATAACTTCATTGGAATTATACTAATCAATGAACCTAAAATACAAATGTCTAACAATCCCACCACCTTTTGATCACCAAAACAAACATGTAAGG